>JALPSE010000057.1:17166-91562 GCA_030558545.1 Bipolaris gigantea
CGTACAATGTAACGGGACCATACGGTTGAGTGGCCCCCCACTACGCGGACAATGGGAAGGCGATCTTTGACTGAGCCGGTGCCAATGAGGGCTTGACGACGCCTGACGGCATGCCTTTAAAGTTTTGATTGAGAGTCTTGAGAGTAGTCTGGAACTCTGCAGCTGAGTTTGGGCGAGTTTTGATCGAAGCTGCGGTTGCGGGCGATGCGCCAAGTCCATGCCCGGATGCTCGTTTCCAGTTGCTCGTGGTACTTTGCTCCGACGAAGGCCGGTGGTGTAGACGCGAAGCCCTCCAGTGTGCAATTTCGGATAACGTCGTGAAAACAGATTCGGTTATAGCGCACCCAATTCCAGGTCTGAGCGGCTATGGTCGTGTGGTAGACGTGATGGAAGTGGTCGGAAATTTCTCCTCGTTTCTCGCACAGTACAATATCATAGTCCCATTCTGGCCCCGAGTCTTTGAAAATATCAGCTACGAGGTTATCGAGCTCAAGCGCTGACTCTATAATGTCGGGTAGTGAGTGGGTTTGTTGATTCAAAATGCGTGCTCGAAGGTCAATGGGTTTGATACGGAGAAAAAAGAAGTGGTTTCGAGGGTCTTCGGTGTCCAAGTGCTTTATGGCTTCAGTATTGAGATGGTGGACACATTTAGGAAGGGGCATGCCCTTTTCCATACAATTCATGGTCAGAAGCCTAACAGTATGGAGATGCATGCGCTGCCCAGCTGGGGTTGAAAACTGTCCCATACCTCGCATCTTGATGAGGGAGGCAGCGCCTTCGACGTGGTTGCTCCACCCTTGCAAACTGTTCTCATTAGAAGTCGCTTCAACCGTTCCCAAGAAATTAATAGATGCGAGAGTAATATCGTCCGTGACAGCTGTATGGGACGATATGGCAGCTTTGGTCATTTTGATGGCATCCAGATACTAGCGAGTGGCTTCACGCTTTAGGCGAGGATTCATGTACAGGTTTGCTATTTCAGCGATGCCCAGAGCTGTCATGGACGTGGAGGCCAATGGATGGAAGCCATGTGTCGGCAGATGTTTCGAGTACTCGTCGGAGTGTATAGGCGGCTGATCAACGCCAAGCGTATAGTAGGACATGAAGAAGGGGATTCCTTGATTGATGAGTGACGCTGTTACAGTCGGAGTTGTGATTGTTGGACTATTACGTGCAGGTAGGCTTCTCGCAGATTACGCGCCTCGATTTCATTCTGAGAATCACAAGCCGCGATGGCTTTCGCCTCTGCTCTTTTTGCCTTTGCTTGAACATTTGCTGTTTCATCGTGGAAGAAGTTGTCGATGTTGCGATCGTATCCTGGGCACTAGAGATGGCGATCAGCACATTTGACGCAGCCATCGGGGCGCTCATCACACTTTGGTTTCATTTGGGCAAGTATCTTGCAGTCGACATGGGCCGAGCTCGTGGCCTGGTACACACTTTAATTCTACACTCACGGCATTTTTTGCACCCAGTAGAAGGCCGGCCACGACACACCATGTTGACGGCTCACGAGCTTGGAAACGAGCCTTTGTGTACGTTGGAGGGGAAGATGGTAGGTATATTGACAACTGGAATATTTTCACCAAGAGATAAACTGCGAGAGCCGTTAAAAGGCTGGAGGATGATTTACAGGCATATGGTATAAGGCTTGGTTATCGATGTGGCTGTGCAGGAGCCCTGGTGGGCGGTGACCGGAAGGCTCGAAGACAAAGCCTCTTCGGTACAGACGTCAGATACCGTTGAGATGGGAGGCCTCACACTAAAAATGTGCCATGTGTCGTACCAGTGGCAATCAGGTATTGGTATTATCTCTGTTCATTTGGTATGCAACAGAGCAAAGGTGGAAAGTGTTCCTATCGAAAGGATAGATGATTACTCTGCTCGTTTCTGTACAAAATCAGATCATATATTTTATAATTTCAGCTGACGTCATCGGGTAACCAAAGGCGTTGTGGCGGAGTGGTTATCGCGCAAGACTAGAAATCTTGTTCCTTCGGGAGCGTCAGTTCGAATCTGGCCAACGTCGTTCTTTTTTGCGCGTTGAGCACCCTCGGCCATCCTAATGAGTCAGATATTTTGTTTTTTTAGCCTAATTGAGGTTCTTTCCGTTGCCGCGGGGTTGGGTTTGAGTTTCCCCATAGGTTTAGTTCGTCGTCATAGTCATAGTTAGTGATAACTAAGATTTATGATTATAAGTCAGCTAGTGTTTGAACTATAACCCAACGCCTTGCCTATATAGACCCACAAGAACAATACTACAACAAAGTAAACGAGAAAGAGAGGGACATGACTCTGGTGCTATACTATACCCAAGAAAACGTTTTTTTTAAACCTGCACAGTGTCTACTCAGACCTGACCATCACACACGCCAGCATGACAATACTTTCCACAACCTCGTTTCCAAGTCCACGCAATGACATCAGTAGTCCTCTCAACATACTCATCATCATGATCGTCGTCTTCATCTCTCTTGGCTCGATGATGATGGTGATGACTCCAAACCCCATTTCCACACTCATAAATGCAAGTGCAGTACTCTGAGCCATCATCCTGGCGGGTGCACAGGGAGCGGTCGCCCGTCTGTTTCGCGTACAAGGTACCCAGACTCGCTATGGATATGTCTGTGCGGTGATTAGGGCATAATCTGGATTTGATAAGGATAATAAGAATGGTAATGGTAGTAGTGGAAGTAGTGGTGGGGGAGGACGAGTAATGTTGTGTGGGGGAGACGCACGGAGGTTCTGCATAAGTTCCCAACCACATGCTTTCTTCTGCGATGTTTTGGGGACGTCTGCCATGGAGGCAGAGACATGGGAGAGGGGTACGAGTAGCATCGCGATCAACATGGTTATGGAGAGTGGATGCTTCATGGTTTGTGGGTGATGGGCGCCAGTGAAGAGGAAGAAGAAAAAGAGGCGAGTAGGTGTTCGAGGTTTCAGGGTTAGTCGCGGCGTTGAAAGGTGTTTGGCGTTGGGTTTGCTTCTTTTACCGGCGAGTAGAGCATGTTCATGGGAGGGCCGTGTTTGCACGCACACGTGGCTAGTTGCAGGCCGTGCGACCAAGCGACAACGGCGTGGAGAGACGTGCATTGAACATTGTCGTCGTGTCAAGGTGTTATGTGTCACTTGGCAATCGCACGACCATGACAGGAATGGCTCATGTGTGGACTAATGGTAGCAGTATATGCGTTAAAACCAAGTAATTTATTCAAAGTAGTATTCCCATGGTCACATGATCATCGACCGGTCAATGTGATACCCCGAACGCCTCGCTATGCAAATGGGTATCAAAGGCTGTCTAGCCAGCAAGAAAGCAAGAGACAAAACGCCACAAAGTCGAACTCAAAACCATGCAAGACTCCAGAGCGCGGGCATGTTTGGCCAGCGCTCTTGCCATGTAGCAAGAATCTCGGGCACACGCTCATCGAAGCCAGAACGAGCAGCACCGCCACCAGTCTGCCATCCGCTGTCACCATGTATCTCTCGCTCCTTTGCAGCAGCTTCGTTCAGACTAAGAGCAAGGTCTAGGATGGCTTTCCCGCCAACAAGGGCTTCCTCGTGGTTGTCCTTGATGTCGACATTGAAGACATGAACGGGCCGGTTGAGCTTTCCGCCCTTGTTGTGTAAATCCTCGAGCACGGCATCAAAACAACGTTCTTCACAGGTGATGACGACGTCAACTACTCCAGCCTCAGTACCCTGGGAACCCTTGTCCTCGGCATGGTCAAGGCGAGGCTTGCCGGGCACCCAGTCCTGGAAGCGCTCAGGGTAACCCTTGATGTTTAGATTACGACCCAACATGTTGAGCAGGCCGTTGTTTGTGTACAGGGCGGCGTTTTGCTCGGCGAGCTCATCATGGATGGCACGGTAGGTGGTGCTGTTAAAGTGATACACATTGGGCTGGGTGATTGTCGGACCGGGCAGACGCACAAGAGAGCCGGTGCCGAAGCTGATAGTCGGGAGATGGGCTGAGGCGAGTTGGAGATGAGCTTCCATGGAGCTGGCCGAGTTAGGGTCAGGGAATAGGAAGAGCAATGCATGCACAATACCGATTCTGGTTACTAGCACATACAGTGCAGAACTTTAGCTTGAAACTGTTGTCGGGGACCACATTCGGGTCTGGCTGGGCGTCACCGTCACCGGCACCGTCCATGCCCATGGGCTGGGGCTCGGTGGGTGGGGGCGGAGGAGGTGGAGGCACAGCTGTAGGCGTCGTTGCCTGTTGCTGCTGTTGCTGCCGTGCGCGTAGTCGTGGGTCGGCCGACATGTTTTCTGTTTCTTTTTCCCGTCTCTGGGCGCAGCTCTGCAAATTCTTCACCAGTCAGCTGTGGCTCTACATGGTTGTATCAAGTAGCAGTGGCGGTCGTCACGCGAGGTTCAGAATTTTCAGTGTATATTATTATTGAGAGTCCTCAAGGGTCAGTGCCTAGGACAGCTCCAATATGTGTTCATCATCTCACAAGCAGGACGGGCAGCGGGACGGGGAGCGGGACGGGGGGAGCTGGAGACGTACAGTATACAGGAGGAGTGGCCGAGGGCATAGCCTCTGGCGCGAGGAGGAGGAGGTTGAGCTGAAAGGGGGGTTGATGGGGGGGTTGGGGGTTGGGGGTGGTGGGTGTTTGCCTGCGAAAGGCACGAGGCCAGTGGAGGAGCAAGCTCTGTCGAGCCCAGCATGATTGTGCGTGTAGGTAGCGGGACTGACTAAGCGAGCCGTGCCCGGGGCTACGCGCAGGCGGGGCAGGCCGAGTACCAAGCGCCACGCACGCCCAAACGGCGCAATGGAGGGGCTACTAACGCTGCTACTACGACTGTCATGACTACGGCTAATACTACCAAGCACTGCTACCAGTAGTAGGCATGGGCATGGTGAGGTTCTGCTTGTTCTGCCTGTTCTGCTGGCTCCGTAGGCAGGGCACAAGCAGGGCGCCTGTGGCCGGACCAGGACGCGGCGCGGCTCGGCCTGGCTGTCAGACGGCGTGCCAGGACAGGGACATGGAGATTTGGCAACACAGGCAGGCCAGACAGGCTGTGCGTTTGGGGGCTCTGGGGGAGCGTGACAGCACACGGTGAAGGCTGGCCAGGGAAGTTCCTCGCCGCCGTGCAAGCACAGTCGGGGTGGGCCGTCTGCAAGCAGCTAGCCCCCCCGCGCCTGAAACAGGCTAGAGGCCAACGGGGCTAAGCCGGAGCGGTTTGCACGCCTCCAAGGCTGAACACAACGCAGCAACTCACACACACACAGCCCCTCGTCCATGCTAGCCACTACCATCCCGCCGACGACTACTCCTCCTCCTCCTACATGGCATGAACCATTGCGCTGCTCCGCTGCTCTACCCACCCCCTCCGCACCCGCCACGCCCACCACCACCACATGGCTCTGCACGCCCGCAGCGCCTTGGACTGATTCTGAAACGCAGAACCGGCGTCTAGCATGTCCCAAAAATAGAGCCTCCATCCTCAGCCCGCCTTCGTCCACCACGCGCCGCTCCACTGACTGCACTCGACGCTGTGTCCTCGCTCCCTGCCGAGACACTCCCGAAGCTTCGACATTATCCGTCAGGCACACAGCTGTTGCATCCTTCACTGCCAAGCCCTAGCGCCAGTCCTGTGCCTGCACCCCCACCCCACAACCCCATCCGCTATCCACTCCTTCTCCAGCCGCTTCACTGCCCAAGCATTCTTCTCCCACACGGACCCTGCCCCCAATCGCCACGCCCGTCTCTCCCAAGCCCTCGAGTGCACCCGCCAACCCATTGCCATTGCCACCGCCCGCCTTCTCCCATCCACACGCCCATCTAGTTCCACTTCGCGCCGCCGTCTCCCAGACCCGCTTCCTGGCCCAATCTCAGAGCCCTCATCTCTGGCTCGCTCCAGCCCTGCGTGTGCGCCTCGCTCCCTGGTCCACCCAGCGCCAATTGCGCCGGTGCTCTCGCCTGCTCATTCCCGATTACGCCAATTTTATCCGTCTGGTGCGCCGCCTTGCTGCCCGCACTGCCCGCTACACTACCTACTACACTGCCCTCTGCTGCGCTCCCACCAGACCATAGTAGACCACCGCTGACGATTCAGTCTCGGCTCCCACCTTCTCCTCAAATCTATTGCGCATGACCGACACCGGCACCCCTCCAGACACGCCTGCCTACACCCAACGGCTAGACGAACCCACGGAACCGGCTGCAGTGCGCCCACATCAGCCAGACCAAATTATGGCTGCCGATGTCCTATCCCCACGTAGCGACCCGAATGCTGCGCAAACAGGCGTCAACCGCACCTCACTACCCCCACTCGTCACCTCCCCGCCTTCCAAGGCCAAGCTTGAGCGCGCCAGTTCCTACCTCAACAAGCGCCTCTCAACCTTCTCAACCATCTCCAACACATCAAACACCCACCAGTCGGTACGCTCACGGCCGCAATCAACCGCCTTTCCCATTTTCCACTCGAGCCTGCCCTACTCACTCGTGCGCGACTTTGCCTACGACCCGCTCCATCCTCTCTTCTATGGCCCCCTCCCAGAACAGCCATCGGACATATCCACTCCTGCGAGCGAGCATGGCCGGAGACTTTCAGACCCACCCCCGGTAGCATGGCGCAACGAACGCAGCGGCTGGTCGGCGGGGTCGTGGGATGAAAAAGAAGGCGAACAGCTCCCCCAGACTTCGTACGATGGAGGCCCACCATACAGCGAGGACGAGGATATTTCCAGCCCCGTAGTCACTAGCCACCACGGCGCACGACACAAGAAGCACAAGTCCAACATTGTCAACTTTGATCACACACGCGGGCGCAGAGGATACCCGGAAGAACACCGGCGTAGCTCCATTCTGCCCCTCAATGGCGACAGCAGTCAGTTCGGCAATGACGAGACTGCCTATGGTTCCAGCAGCGAGTACATCACATACCCGCCAGAGTCGTCCCGACTCGGTGTCCCCGAAGGTGCGTCACGGCGTGATTCCCATTTTGCGACAACCCTACCACCACGTGCCTATGCCGATGCCGATACAGCTCTCCAACAAGGCCCACCATACGATTCAGACGACGACATGTCCGAGCCTGAAGACTACATATACGACGACAGCCGCTTCTCACGCGACTACCAGTTTACCATTGCTTCGCCCGACGAAGAGATGCACGGCAAGGCAGTTGCCTTGTTCGATTTTGCCCGAGAAAATGATAACGAATTACCCTTGGTAGAAGGCCAGGTCATCCTGGTATCATACAGACACGGCCAAGGCTGGCTAGTGGCCCAAGACCCAAAGACAGGGGAGAGTGGTCTAGTACCAGAGGAGTACGTGCGCCTACTCCGCGACATCGAAGGAGGCTGGAACGGCCTAGTAGGTGCCATCCATTCACAAACCGAGTTACAACTTCCCGAAGGCAAGCACGGACCAGAAAGTCTGCTGAGCCCCGTTTCTGCTGGGCCAGAGGCCAAGACGCCCACACAGGCTGATCATCCTCAGAACTATACTCCGGTCATATCCACCTTCTCAACTAGCCACAAGGACCTTGAAAAGTACCCCACCCAAAGGCTTGGAACACCCACTACTACCGAGGGCAATGTCTTTCCACGAAGCAAAGAGGCTGGCGCTATGGAGGGTGTAGAGACTACCCCGGAACCGCCGTCTCCAGGACAGAGGTTATGACTCTGACATGATAGCTTGCTTCCATTACTATGAAGGTGAGCGTACCGACATTCGAGCAGGGGATTCCAATCCACCTCACAACCACCGGCGGGCACCCCACCCCCCCCCTTCCCCTTCCGTACGGCTGTGCCATTAGCCCAAACGCCAGGACCAAGAAGCGGTAGCAACTCTGACTCACCACAAGACCTACGCACTACACCAGCGTTCAAACCTGCTTTGTTCTTCAACACACTCGCCTCAATCTCTTGTCTTATTTCTAGCTACATTGACGAATGCATTGCGAGGCGCTGCGGTGGAAAGTCTCAAGACCCAGACTAAGTTCACAACCGGGGTCATCTACGAGCTTGCTTAAAGCCATCTTTTTTTTTTACCATGGAAGAGGAAAAGGAGGAAAAGATTCGAGGCGAACGGGAAGGGTAAAAAATGGTTAATCGTCGAGGAAGGAATTTCACGAGGCTAGGATCAAAAGCTATATCGTGATCTTGGCAGGAATTTTTTTGAATGATGAACGACGATGTGGGAGACGTCAATGTTCTCTTTTTCTACAACTTTTCTCTTCTCTCGTTCCACCAGTATTGTCACTATTCTCACCATCCTCTTTATTCTCATTTCCATCATCATGACCATGTTCATCAGAGGAAGAAGGAACACATCAAGGTTTCCAATCCATGTAGTTGTACTAATTTTTTTTTCTTTTCAACCCATCTTCAACCTTGCCACAAAACACTCGTTTCTTTTTTACCCTTGTAGCGATCTTTTTCTCTCTCTGTCGCCCCCCCCCCTCTCTCTCTCTATTTACCACATTCATCTAACGTTCATGAGCGCCCGTCAAAGTGCTGAAACGGCGGAGACCCCTTCTTTCCTTTTCCCTCGTTTCCGCGGGCAAAGCAAAGAAAAACGTCCCGAAACGGAAACGGAAATGGAACCGCCAACGGAAACGGAAACGGGCGAGGTAGGAAATATATACATGTTTCTTCCGCACTTTCTTCTCTTTCCGCCTGTTGGCGGATAAGAAACAAAAGAGGGAGGAGAGAGAGAGAGGAAGAGAATTGAGGTAAAAAACAAAAGAAATGGGTTCAACTTTGACGCGTGTTGCTCGCATCTCTCTTCGCATGATTAACGGGTCATGTTTGTTTCTCGATTCTTGACACGTCAAACAGTCAGGGTCGGGGGCGGTACCATGCGGCAAGGGTAGCAGGAGGACTGAGAGGTAACGAAGAAGGGACATGATTACGATTTATAGTAGAAGAGAGAGAGAGAGAGAGAGGAGGATAAGAGACCAAAATCTCAATGTTTGATAATAACCATGATGATGATGATTATACTAGCCCTAGCCTTGTCTATGTGTATGTGGTCCGAATAACACGAATACCGAAACCCTCCCTCATTCCTAAACCATTCCCAAAAAAAACCCCCACCAAAATGGTACAGGCAAGAAAGAGAAGAAAACGACGCCAAAACGCTTACGCTTTACCCCGACCCAAATAACCCAATGACAAAAGAGGCCTTTGTGTGAGAATTGATTATACCTGTACAACAAGAGCCTACCCGAGCACTATCAAAATGCGCACAACAAGAAGAGGAAAAAAGAAAACCAAAGAATAAGGAAAGAGGGAGTGAGTGGTAGAAAAAAAGGAAAAAAAAGACGAAAAAAGAAGAGAAGAAGAAAAAAACCACCGCAACAACGGCATCAGTGATCGACAAGACTGGTCAATTCACAGAGTAGGCGCTCTCTTGAGACCCTGGCAGTACCGAACATACAAAGCGTCGATGAAATGCGAGTGACGAATCCCCGGCGGACGCGCCTGCTGAAAGGCATCGAGAGCATCTTCGACCTTGTAGCCGAGGCGCTCAATCAGATACGATACGAGGAAGAAGCCGGTGCGGTTGAAGCCGTAATGGCAATGGACGCCAATGAGACCGGGCCGGCTTTCCGCTCGGATTCTATCGACGAGGTCGAAAAACTCCTTCACCTCGGCGGGTTGCGGAGGCTGCTTCGATACCGTGGGGAATTTGTGGTAGGGAATGCCGCCCTCTTCCAGGCCTTTGGGGTCGTAAACGGGATTGTCGTGCGAGATGTCAATGACGGCGCAGAGCTTGCCGGCCCATTTCTTTGTAAGCACTCTGGGCGTGTGCTCCTCGTCGACTTCTCGAAGCGTCTTCATTGCCCGGAAGACATTGGCAATGGGTGCAGAGACAGGCTGCACTGCCTTCCACTTTTCGAGATTCTTGACGTCCCATTTGCCTTCGGTCGACAGGTAACCGAGTTGCCAAGCCAATGATAGACGAGGGTCAATGTAGTCAGCAAAGAAAGTACCGATGAGTCCGGCTATGATGCGCGAGGTAGATGGAGCAAAGAGCAGAGAATGAGCTGCTGGTTTGGGCATGATTGCTGTCTTAACAACAAGCTTGCGTGGGTGAGGCGACGGTGTGGTTGACCATGAAGATGGAGTTCCCGAGGGAGGTGGATCGTCTGCAGTGGCCATGCTTCCCTCTCTGGCTCCATCCTCTGTAGACACAAGACTGCCGCCGGCAGTGGATACAGAAGTTGATTCGATCGTCTTGTTGTCTTCTTCGCACCGTGGCAAGTCCTTTGCGTCAATACCCGAGTCTTTGTGCTCTTTCGTGGGTACGTCTGATATGATAGAGGCAGGAACAAAGGGTGCGGCTGCGATGGGTAGACTAGCCCTCTCGCTTGGCGGCGCAATAGCACTAACATCTCTTCCCAAGAACTCTACGACGCGTTTAACATTTGAGGCTGGTGTCACGCCGTCCGTCTCGCCGGCAGTGAGGAAAAGTGGCATGTCAAGGCCACTCCAGACCTGTCTTCCCGGAAGGCCGCCCTTTGGCGAGCCATCGGAGTAATCAGGGCACATGCCTCGTGCCATCCTCTGCCAGACGGCGCTTCGACTTTGTTGGTTGAAAAGCAGTTGCATCCTTCTCGTCTCCACGTCTGCATCTGCTCCTGTCATGCGTAAAACACTCTTGCTGCTAATACCTCCTCTCCGATCCCAGCCTCTAGCCAAGTCAAAGAGGGCTGGTGGTACCGACGAGAGGTAGCGCAATTGTTTGACTTGTTTTGCAGTGGGAGGGTCGGCTTGTGGACATATAGCAATCAGGCCACTGACGTACTGCGATAGAAGATGGGCATATGGAGAGGTAGGGGAGGCTAGGAGGGCAGCTAGCGAACAGCCCATGCTATGGCCGACCAGAACGATGGGCTGCCTTTCGGCGGATGCACGGTGCTCTTCGATAACGACTGCAAGAAGATGTACAAGGGCCTCTGTCGTGTAGGCTTCCCATGCTTTTGGCTCAAAAGCCGATGCACCGCATCCAGGGAAGTCTAGAGCCAGACATGGTGCTAGATTGGAGAGACTGATGAGGATGGGGCTGAACTGGGCAATGGATCCGCCAAGGCCATGGATAAAGACCAGAAGGGGAATCGGACAGGGATCTTTTGGTAGCTTGCTTTCTTGGTGGTGTGGGCGATAAAACGTACGCAGCTGAGGATAGGTGAAGCCAGTAAAGGATACGGTGTAGGACTTGACAGTAGAGTACTTCTTTATCAGTGCTGGGTCGGTGATGGCAGCATCGTCTATGGGGCGTTAGCACGACAGGCTTAGCACATGGACATGTGCATTAGCTGGCCACGTGATGAGATGGACGGGTGGTTAATCTGACAAAACCAACATACCGGTTGCGGCCTCGGATGCGTGCTGAGTTCCCCCACGTCTGGTCTTAGCACCCCTTTTCCTCCGGATCCAAAGTGCAGACGCGACTCCACACAGCGCTGTCAACTCAAGCATGCCCGCACAAGTCAAAGTCCAATTGCCGTGGCGGAGTACAAAGGGAGTGAGCAGGTCGAGGAGACGGTAGACAGACTTGTTTATACCCGCGGCGTCCCAGGGGACCGGGTGGGAGTCGGTCTGTGTCACTGGATGGCTTGGTGAGCCTGCACGAGTGGTCTTCAAGAGTGACAGCAGGGCCTGTGGAAGGCGCAGCGTGCCATTCTGGGCCGTGCAAGGACGCGAATGAGGCTCCATGGACTTTGGCGTGGAACGACAGGGACGTATATCCAACGGGCCGTGGGAGTGCTGGCGTGCAGCAAGGTGACGGGCGATCTGAGGCCAGCCAATGGAATCGGATACAAGGCCTCGTGCCCCAACTGCTGGCGGGAACGAGCCGGTGCCTGGAAAGGTTGGTACAGGGAGAGGCGGGCGCGTTGGACGAACAGCAAATACAGGGCTAGCAATGCCTCGTCATCAGCAGCTGGGCGAATTGTGCGATGTGAATGGGCATCCTGTCCAAAAGGAATTACGCGAGATGGGGTCGTGGGCGGGCGATGACGGGGCTGGCATGAAGCCTGCAAGATGGGATGTATCTGCTTAGGGCCGGCGGGCACCGGAGATGAGCTGTTGATGGGCGATGCCTGTGGCGGCCGTGGTGTGGTGATGGTGGTTTCCTTTACGGCCGAATTCTGGCGGTTGCTGTGACTCTGGCGGGCAGTGGGCAAAATGGCAAAATGGCGTTGGCGGTCGGGTGGGCGCTCCTGCCACTCGCAGGCCGGATGCGGTAGCGACGCCTCTGCCTTGCATCGTGCACCTTGGCAGGGCTGACTGGACGCCACCACCCTCAGCCCTATCGCAGCTGGCCTCTTGCTCTTCACCGTCTCCGTCTTCTTCATCGTCGCCTTCTTGTTCCTGTTCTCGCTCGCCCTCCTCCTCCTCCTCCACTTCCTCCTATCAACCCCCCCAGGCTGTTCTTCCCGTCCGACGCTCCCTCCATTACCAGATCCATGGTGACGTCACCACTGCTTCTCCCACGCCCTCACGCCCTCTGTCCTGACAGTCTTTTTCCGCTCCCCGATGAGGACCAGGTAGAGAGTATATAGGTCGATCTGCCTCGGTTTGCACAGGCGCGCCTTGTTCTTACCCATTGACTCTAGCGGATCCCGAGGGAACACACCAACACGGCATTCCGTCTGGGCCACGTCCCACTCTTGATCCGACATGGATACCACGCAGCAGGGCATTTGCATTCAGAAACCCCCCCACTTGGTCTATATGCACACTGCTATGTTAGTGTACTTGTCTATACTTTACCCCAAGTGCGCCTGTCAATGCCATTGCTAGCCGAGCCGCAAAAGCGGTGACCGGCCCCGGCCTTCCAGAAGACAGATAGCATTTTGCCGTTGAAAGCGCCGCACTCTCTGGCGCTGGGCCAGCACATGTCGCGCCCACTGCCCAGGCGCCAGGTCACGCCGCAAGTCCAGGGTGGCGCACTCCGGACCTTGATACCGCGGAGGAAATCCTTCACGCTACCACACCAACGCCAGCGCGACCATGGGTCCGCTAGCAGACTGCCTGACCCAATCGCCATAGTTCGGCTTCATCTCGTCTGGCCGCATTGGCTACTGCTCACTGCCCATGGACGACACACAACGCGTAGCCTCCCGACCCTGGACAGGCACTTGTCATGCTCCATGATACCCCTCCCTCCGCGACTATTTGGGCCCCAGACGACACTGATAGAGGTATCACCATGGCCCACATACACGTCGATGCGACTACCTTGGACTGCCCTAACCATGTTAGACTGTGCAAGCGCCCATGTTCGGGGAGTACCTGGGTACACGCGGTATCGATTAGCTATCCTCACTATCTCGTTTCCGCAATACCACACCTTTTCCCTCTCCGCCATCTTCCCTCTCGCCGTGATTTCATTTTGCGCCTACCCGTTCAATTGCCGTGTCAACCATAGGTCCCATTTCCGGCTGCCTCAAAATGGATCCTAAAAACCTTCAGAAGCAACGGGAGCCAGAGGAGCCGCGCTTTCTCAGCTTTCCACATCTTCCGGACGATGCGAAAAATGAAAACGGCCAACCGGCACTCAACAAGTACTCGTCCACGCTCACCACGGGTCATAACTTCCCTGGAGCACAGGTTCGCTGCCACCGTCCGTTGAACTCCCATCAGTAGTTGACATGGTCCAAATAATAGGCCATGCTCTATGCCGCCGGGGTACCCTCACGAGAGGCAATGAAGACACAGCCTCATGTTGGTATTGCATCTGTTTGGTGGGAAGGCAATCCATGCAAGTTAGTTTTGACTGTCGCACACCAAAATGTCCTGACCACAAAACTGACAATGCCGCAGCATGCACTGTGAGTTCCTCAATCTAGCCCACGCGCGGCGAGGCCATTAGGCTGCAGCGGCCAATCGTGTGCGCATAGCCCACTGACAATCTACAGTGCTGGACCTGGGCAAGGAGATTAAGAAGCATGTTCAAAACGATAGTATGCTTGCGTGGCAGTACAACACCGTTGGTGTCTCGGATGGCATCACAATGGGTGGTGAAGGTACCATGATTTCCTCTACATCCGGCGAACCTTGAATTGACCTCGACCAGGAATGCGTTTCTCTCTCCAAACGCGTGAAATAATAGCGGACAGCATTGAGACGGTTACATGCGCTCAGCACCACGATGCATGCATAGCCATTCCAGGTTGTGACAAGAACATGCCCGGAGTCATTATGGCCTTTGCAAGACACAACCGCCCTTCGCTCATGGTTTATGGCGGTTCCATAATGCCAGGCTACTCAGAGACACTCAAGAAGCCCATCAACATCTCTACATGCTATGAGAGTCACGGCGCATACATATACAAAAACTTGAAGAGCGCGAGCGACGGTAAATTCTCGCCAGATGAGATCATGGAAGACATTGAGAGACATGCGTGCCCCGGTGCAGGCGCTTGTGGTGGCATGTACACGGCAAACACCATGTCCACGTCGATTGAAGGTAGAAAAGGCTCCCACTTGCCACAATTGTCATTGAGCCACACTAACATATCGCAGCAATGGGCCTAACTCTACCCAACTCGTCCACCACGCCTGCGACCTCTCCCGCCAAGATGCGCGAATGCGCCAAAGCTGCTGCTGCCATCCGCGTGTGCATGGAAAAGAACATCACACCTCGCAAACTCCTCACAAAGGCATCTTTCGAAAATGCGCTTGTCATGATGATGGTTCTGGGTGGTTCCACAAATGCCGTTCTACATCTTCTCGCAATGGCCGGTACAGCGGGTGTTCCTTTGACCCTCGACGACTTCCAACGTGTCTCCAACAAAATACCCTTTCTCGCTGATCTGGCCCCCAGCGGCCGCTACATGGCAGCCGATCTCTTTGAGATTGGCGGTATGCCCTCTGTTATGAAATTGCTCGTAGCTGCCAAGCTTCTCGATGGCTCCATTCTCACCGTGACCGGAAAGACACTTGCGGAGAACATTGAAGGATACCCATCTCTGCCCCAAGACCAAACCCTCATTCGCCCTCTAAGCAACCCAATCAAACCCACCGGCCATATTGAGATCCTCCGCGGTAACCTCGCGCCCTCTGGGGCCGTAGCAAAGATTACAGGAAAAGAAGGCTTGAAGTTCACCGGCAAAGCTATTGTCTTCAACAAAGAGCACGAGCTGGATAGCGCGCTCAACCAAGGCCAGATTCCACACGGCGAGAATGTTGTAGTAGTAGTGCGCTATGAAGGTCCCAAAGGCGGCCCTGGAATGCCCGAACAACTCAAAGCCTCCGCCGCCATTATGGGTGCCAAGCTCACCAACGTCGCCCTGATCACCGACGGTAGGTATTCTGGCGCGTCCCATGGCTTCATCGTGGGTCACATTTGTCCTGAGGCGGCTGTAGGCGGTCCCATTGCAGTTGTGCAAAACGGTGACATGATCACGATTGACGCGGAAAAGAACAGGATAGACATGCATGTCAGCGATGAGGAGATTGACAAGAGGCTGAAGGCGTGGGTGCCGCCTAGCATGCCAGTCACGAGGGGTGTGCTGGCCAAGTATGCTAGGCTAGTGGGCGATGCTAGTCACGGCGCCATGACGGACCTTTTCTAACGTCATGTCGGTTGTGGTTGCATCTTGTACCCGTACAAATTCCATGTATTCAAACCGCTAATGCAGTTCCATCTCTGGCATGAATCAAACGGACAAGAGAGGGAGAGAAGAAGTTGCCGTGGCTGAGCGGTCATGGGAATTGCCAAAGAAGTCGTCATAATCATCATGTCACTGCCAATTGAAGAAAGAGAGAGAGAGAGAGAGAGCACCCAACAAGAGTGAGGGGTATCATGTTGCTTTTCAGGCCCAAGCCCAGTGTCATTGGTTGTCCTAGGCTAAAAGCAGGCCCAGCGAAGTCACGTCTTCAACGCCATAAGCCGTAAAACCCTGTAGATCCGTAACCGCCCTGCAATCAAATGCTTAGAACAGCCCTTGTTTTTTGCCCGCGCATCACAATTCCGTGCGAAAACATCTACTCGTCATCCTCCTCCTCGGCCTCGAGGGTGGTTTGCGCAATACGGTCCAAATCACGCTGGCCAGACTGTGTGATGCGGCGGCCACCCTTGTCCTCGTCCTGCTCGAGAACACCAATCTTCTCCAGAGCCTGCATGACCTTGCGGTCAACGGAGCCAGAGGCGTCGACGTGGTGGGAGGGGCGGGAGCCGCGGTTCTTGGTGGATCCGTGGAGCTTGCGGAGACGGCCTACACCGACAGTCTTGCGCTGTTCAATTCCTCAGTATTTTTACCCTTCTTCTCCTCAATCCGTATGTGCAAGGGTTTCGCATACCATGTAGATGTGGCGGGCAATGGCAGCGGCGCGAATGTAGAACCAGTCGATGTCCTGGGGAGGGAGCTCATTCGAGTCTGCGCAATGTTAGACGACCGTTTGCGCGCCTGAGACCTTTCTTTCTTTTCTCAACATCTCGGGTTTATACATACGGCTTGTCTTGACAGTGTCAACCCAGCCTGTAGATAAGAGTCAGCGAACTGAGGTTTATCCCCCATTTACGGGATTCAGGCTTTTCATCCTTCACCCGCTGGATAGAGACGAACCTGGACTGCGAAAAAAGTTAGCGCTTTGGTCCTTTGTCTGTACTGATTTGAGAAAAGAGGCTTACATGGGGAGCTTTCCCTGACGCTTCAAGAAAGCGGCGTATGCCTTCACAAAAGTGTGAGACTCAATGTCCTTGACGGTAACACCACCCATTTTGTCGGTATTGGAGAAGAGATTGTCGGTTCGGGGGAGACGAGGTGTTCGGGCTTGACGGTGGTTGCTGCAAATGTCAATGACTACCGCGATGCTCAATTTGCGCCTTCGGTGGTCTCGCTTAGGAAGAATGGTCGGCCCGGCGCTAGTAGTGGGCGTTGGATCCCCTGAACTATTCCGAGGTTCCAGGCCTGCCCCAACATTGTCATTGGCTCCGCGTATCGATAAACTGAGCATTGTCCATGTATAGCATGATGCAAAAGAGCGTAAGATTGCAACAAGCGTAGCCTTCGTGTCGGCTTATCTCGGGCTCCGTATATGTTATCATAGAAGACGGTCGCCATGGCTCCTTGGGAAATTACAGTTGTACTGGAAATTTGGTTCAAAGCTCTTGGCAGTCCTATGTCGACCTTCTTGTCGACTACTATCTTTTCCATAAGTTGCTCAGTCAGTATGCACGAACTGGGTTGCTCATGTTGTGTGGTAAACCGGGAAAGTCACAAGTATATGTATTCATACAAGATTCCAAGTCTAACAAAAGAGGGTAATTCAGCAAAAATAGGCAATCATCATTATATCTGCACACACATATAGGCATGGGCAAGAGTTGGAGGGTCATTATGGTTTCATATTCACTATACGCTAGGATTCGACCGTTATATTTTAATCATTATGTAGTCTTGTGGTATCCACAATGGTCTGCAATTATTGTAGGGATCCGAAATATAACGAAGAATGTACATGAATACTCGCAGCACACAGCACAATCACCACTTGCTGATATCAACAACGGTAACGGTGATTGAGTTGGTGGTGCTAGGTGGCAGCTGTCCTCCGCCCATAAGCAACAACTTGGTTGGGTCATTGAGGACGCGAAGGTGCCTTGTGTAAGAGTTCGCCTCAGGAGTATCGATCTTGATCCAGTTGCCCTGTCCAAGCCCCCTGTTGATGAAGACGTGCGAACCGCTGTGCGCGCTCGCGATAATCGTGCCATTTGCGCCGCCGACCGAACTCCACACCACATAAGGCGAGCCACTGGGAATAGTGCCATCAGTGGCCTTGAGGCTGATGCCTTGGGCTTGACCAAACTTCTCGGGGTCGGACACAATCTTGTAGTAGACGGGGAACTGGTAGGAGTTTGGGATAGCAGGGCCGCCACCGTATTCGTAAGTCATGATAAACTGTCCGTTTGGCAGCTTGGCAACGGTAGGCATGCCTGGGCGGTCAGTGTACTTGGAGTATGCGACATCGTTGACAACTGGGCCCCATGTCTTGAGGTCCGTGGTGGTTTGGTGAACCATCTTCTGGCCGTGAGTGGCGTTCTCGCGCTGGTCGGAGTAGTAGCAGATCAACTTCTTATTGTGCAACATCAGGAAGGGCTCCCAGACAGGTGTCAAGCCATTGTTGGGCCGAGCTTCACCACCAGCTGCAATATGAGAGACGAAGGTCCAGGTCAGTCCAGAATCCCGAGATGCGTAAAGCTCAATATGGGTGCTGGAGAGGTCCTTGGGGATGGCCGAGCCTGAAACAAGAACTGTCCCGGCCGGGAAGCCGCCAATGCTCTCGGGTAAGACGTAGATGAAAGGCTGGTACCGCAGACCATAACCATACTGGGTATCCTGGACGCGCGATATTTCTCTCCAGGTGAGGCCGCCATCGGAAGACTTGAAGATGGGAAAGTACACCTTTGGTGGTTCGGGGGAATAGTTCTCCCAAGTTGCGAGCAGGGAGCCGTCAGCAAGCTGTGCACTGCGGGCATAGAGGACACTTGGATCCGTCCAGCCAGCATTCCTCGGAGGGGTGAAGATAACATTGCGGGAGAAGGTAGGTTGTGTGGTCTGGCGCTTGGGAAGCGCAGAGGCAGTGGTGGAGACCACGCCAATCAATGACAGGAAAAGGGTGGAAAGACGCATCTTGACGGCTTGAGCTGTGGCAAGATGACCAGAAAGTAAGAGGGAACAGACAATGCTATATAAAGCAGCGCCAATGCTTACTCCTTACATTAATTACGGCCGTCCCTGGTGAAAACCTCCGCCTTGGGCTATGTTCCTGACGCTTGAACAGGGCCAAAAGCACGGAACATGGCCCTTAATGTCATGATCACCCTAGGATACGCGATGCATATCCTTGACTCGCGTCCATGTCGCGTTTCCCAATGGCGGGGAATCTCAAGGCCGCACGACGGAGAAATGGTGGACAGGAGGGATCGTCCGTTATTGCGGGGAAGCCGGTGGTCTATAGACCGAGCCATGTCAGTTTGTGTGCTCAAGTGAGCAAATAGCCATGTCGGAGGCGTGCCGAGGTGCGGAAGAGAAGCCGTCTACGGACTAGGCGAGCACACAACCAAGCGCACATGATCAAGCGATTGCAGGCTCAGTTTAGCCAAGTCCTTGGTGTCTGGAAGAGCTGAAGTTATTGTGCCGAAGAGATCGTGAAAAGATTGTGAAGAGAAGGTTACGTCAGGGCAGCAAGGTTTGGATGGCGGATGGTGTTGGCGTTGGTGTTGGTATTGTTGTTGGCGAGGGCGGGAAGGAGCGACACGACTGCCTGTCCACCATTTTGGCAGCCACGGAGCTTATCTCAACCTCATCTCGTTTCTCTCCACAGTTTCCTTACTTGCGCATATTCTCTGCCGATGATCTGTTCATCTCACATCCAACTTGATATCGTCACGAGCGGCTCTACCTTGCTTACAGCCTTTCGGTGTTCGTGGTTCAGCCGGCCACGGCAAAAGGGCGTCGCGCTGCTCTAGCAACATAAGATATGCCAAGTTGGCAAGGCCCGTACAATGGCGAATACAAGAAAAGCTAACAAACACGTTCAAAAGCACGAGGGGGTTTGATGTGGAAGGTGGCCTGTATTCACCACGCTCCTGTCTTGTGAAAATCTCCAATCAGCCTTGCCACACAGCAGCCTTGTCCGTCACACTGCAGGAGGTGGTGGCAGTGCACGAACGGCCGCAGCAGCTGCCTGTGGCCTTCTCATCATCCACCCGCTTGTACGGCTCACCAGTCAAAAATGTGCATGCCTCGCCCTTCTCTACGCCTCTCAGGCTTCTGTTCCTGCTTTCCGCTGGGAACGCTATGCCAACATGGTAAGTCCACTTCTCGACTACGCTCAAATGGAAGGTTTTTTGGCTGCCGTTTGCAAGGCTGGAAAATAGCAGTTCATGTAAAAACGGTTGATAGCTGATAGCGCATTGCGCCAGGCTTCCACAATAGCCTCCCCGGTCCCACTACGCTTCAACCAGTCTCCACGAACGATCAATGAGCGCGATGCTGTCGACCCAGGACGCGATACTCCTCTTCCGCAGTATGAAAAGACGCAGTCGATGCCATTTACTTTGAAACTCCAGGAAGATGCTCAAAATCCAGGTCGGTATCAGCTTGTCTTGGAAATTGATGCAAAGCTTCATTCGCCAGATGGATTGCCCTTGAATGCATTGTTCAACCCTCCGAGTACGGTAAATAGCGCTCCCAAGGGTGACGCAAATTCGAGTCGAGATACATCCAGTCCACCTACAACGCCAATTTCAGAGAACCAGGGCTGGGCCGATTTGGACCATGTGCCTCCTGAATTTCTCAACAAAGTTGTACCAGATTGGAATGTATCGTTTTCTCGGAGGGATTCGACAGTGTCTACGCAGACAAAGCGTCTCGCTGAGATCAAAGCCAAAATCAAGAAGAAGGGAAAAGGCTACGTAGTTCGGCTCTTGAAAGGATCCGCCACAGACTCGAATGAGATTGCTGAAGTAGACTTGGGTTCAGACGCCACCAGGTCCCGAGCAAACGTCTCTGAGCTTGACTCCGCAATCCTGCCAGCCGAGCTTCACTCGGTGCCGTCATCTGTGCCGTCAGATACTATAAGCCCTGCCGATCGACCCGATGTGTTTGAAATCGGTACTTCCAACGAAGATGGCATCACACCGCAGCAAAATCCCATTGCTCCTGGAGCTGGTTCAAATGGCGAACCATATGCGAGGCTGTTGGAAGGGGGTCGGTTGGTACAGAATTCAACTACCGAAGAAGGAATGAGTGATGCGGAAACCCTGATTTCTGACCTTCGCCCAATGGATCGGCACGTGGACAGAGAACAAGCCTATGGCGAGTCCTTGTATCAAACCCAGTCTTTGATTCCAAGCCGATCAGTTTCAGTATCCAGCATTGTGAAAACACCTACCCGGGGCCTATCACTCATTGGGCCAGTCAGGAAAAGGGTTGAGAAGAAGGCTCGTCCCCGTATAAACTGCCGAACTGCAAACATGAATCTTAGACGGTCAGACGCTCACAAATCTATCAAGAGTCGCGTTAATTCAACTGCCATTGAGACCGAAGATTGGTTTGATGAATTTGGAACGGATTCGGCCAACATGCGACAATGTCAACGTCTGTCACCTCGCAAATCCAAGGACTCTGACCGAAATTTCCCAGGCCAAGGGGGATGGCAAAATTCAGCACGATATACCGGCAGGGTAAAACCTCGAAATGGTCCCCGTTCATCTGCAGATAATCTCCAAGTACCCGCGAAGTCCAAGTATGGATTGCGGTTGCAAACAAACGTAGCCAAAACAAAATCTGCCCACGTATCCCCAGTGACTCAGCGGAAAGGGCAACCGAGGGTGCGAAAACATAGATCCTCGTCGAGTTCACCGGGTGGGGTGTATGATGACAATGTAGCTTCTTCGCCTGAGTCGCAAGAAGTGAGCCATTCGGAAGTGCTCAGAGAAGCTTTGAGGGCTTTGGGTGATGCTGTTTCAGACCCAAGCAATGGTGATCAAGGCAGTGGAGATATGCAAGACCTTACTGTGCACCGCCTTGTTGACCCGGTACACGAAGATTGTATTGGCGATATAGTGTTGCCTTCGGAAACTGAGATCAGACTAGGGCCTAATGTAGTGCGCTACCCTGCGTTGATGTACTGGGCTCTCGCACTTGGCGCGTTATCAGACAAGATATACGAAGGATTCAAACTGCTCCGAGACGCTGTCGGCCCTGAGCAACCCGTTCCGAGAGGACATGTTCGCGTTCGATGGATTTGTGTAAGTGTTCATCACTTGATTGTGACTGGCTGTACTGATACTTTGCAGTCATGTGGAGAGTCACTTTATGATGACTTCATTGAGCAACGACCGAATGCAGCCCGACTTCTAGAAGCCTACTTGAACCGTCCGAGAGTGCACACGTATCAGAACCCTACCAGCCAGAGCAGTACAGTGTCATCCGTGTCCTCTATCTTCGACTCTTCAAGTCGGGCTTCAACCCTGGCAACGCCATCGTCTACATATGGTGGATCTGCTCCATGGTCTAGAGGCAGTGATGCATCAAAGTACAATCCGTCCCGTGTGCGAGCCGACAGCGCGTTCAGTGTCCGCATGCCTAATTATGCTGAGGAATCGTGGCTTCTCACCTGCGCAAACGAGGGGCGTCTTACGCCCAAGATTGTGCATCTCGACGTCAACGAAGGCCGAATAAGAAGCGATAAAGACCTAGCACTCTCCCTACGAGAGCACTATGACCAGCTACATGGCCGATGGTATGACTGGACGCGATTACGTGGACTAACGACTATCGAGTTTGTACAGTTCGAAGTTCATCGTAATCGATTTGCTGATATTCGTGCCGCGCCATCCATGCCTCCAAAATCTACGACCTCGTCAGTATCTAGAGCTGGAGACGCAGAGGCATGTCAGGGGGCATCACAGCATCCATATACCTTTGAGCCCAATGACCTTCTACCTCCTGTCGGCAGCACTTATCTCCTTCATCTTTTCAAGCATCCAAACGATTATGATGGCGAGCTGGTAACGTACCTGCGCAGTCCAAAGCGGCGCCAGCGGCTAGAGTTCGGCATGGGATGGGGTGTTCATCTTGTGGAAGGATTTCTGGCCCAACGTGTTTGGGCGCTTACGGTGGGTATCTGTGGCCTGAGCAGTGCAGTGTTTGCCGCTCTGTGGGCGATTATGAAGGAAGATGTGCAGGGTGCATTTGGAGTCGCGCAGTGGGTATTGGGAATTGCTGTGCTAATGGTCGGCGGCATCCAGGCGTGGCTAGAGTAGACTGCAAGTCCACGAAAGCGGCGAAATTGTCCTCCGTAAATCTGCACCAGCAAGATTCCCTCAATGGCCCGTCCTTGTTTCTTTGACTCTCTCCGCCTACATTCAGCGTACGTACGGCGAAGATGGCTAGTGATTTACCAGAAGCATTGCGCCGAATCAGTGGTGCTTCTGTGTTCACGGTAAGGATACTCCGATCCTGCGTCCGCTGTGCATGCCGCCCATGAGCGTTTGCGGGAGTGACAAAGTTGTGCAAGGTTCCGCCCCCCTTGCACAGGCGTCTCCAGGTCTAAAAGCTTGATACGTCAACGTTGTCATCTCTCTGGCATGTTACCATGACACAGGGAACGGGAATCTGGCATTCCTTGTGGCGACCGGATGGAGAAGGTAACAAGAGATGTCAGCATGTGATTCATCACTCGGGGGCTTGGAAGAAGCTGTAGTGTATACGCTGAGAGCCAAAGTTTTCGATATACGAGAGCTATCCCGTTTCCACTTGGCCGGGCTTGAGAGTCGATAAATACTTTGTATCCTGACCAAAAGAAGCTAAAATTTACCACGAATTTGGCCAGCGGACCAATCAGGCTCGATTGGGAGGGAATTATTACACCTTTTATGCACAGGCACATAGCAAACACGTTGGTTCCCAACGTGGAAGCAGAGCTTTAGGCATGTGTCTCGGTTCTTTTGTGAAAGTTTTGCTGCACTTGGTCTTGGTAGGCAGGGGATCGCTGATTCGTACTGCTAGACTCAACTCCCGCCCGCTTTGAAAACTGGATTGGAAATGTCCATAAACCGCGCCTCAACGGCTGAAAGCCGGCTAAAGAGAGCAGAACAAGCAACGCATGTACAATGGCGGCGCATCACCGGCGATGCTGTCTGGGATTCGAGAGTGTAACCACTGACCAAATCTCCGGCACCGTGTCCCACCCCAATCTCCCTGACAATGTTTCGACTGGTCAGTCGTATGCGGGCCATGCTTAACAGAGAAGTTGTCGCCGGTGCACTAGCATTGGGCCAAAAAAGATCCACTGTTTCGTGTTTGAAACAACACGGTTAGCAAGGCAAGCAAGGTCAGAAACAGAGCGGCACAGCTGTGGGCCAACAGGATTGTCTTCGTCGTCAGGGGGTGCATGGCCGTTGCGCGCGCGCTGTTCGAGGCGCTTCTGTGGAAGTACATACACACAACGGCCGACTACTCACTTACACTTGGGCTTTGAATTGGCGATGGCGCCCGTGTCTGCAGCACGCAATGCAACGGTCAAACCAAAGGCAGAGTTTGGACAGCGGTAATCTTAGTAACACTACTACAGAATGGACGGTTCCTCGTGTTGGTGACGGAATGTTCCGGCGAATGCATGAACACCAAGTCTCTGGTTCATCGATGTCAAGACGGTAGGCCCGCCAGTAGCGCCCACGACAGACGGCACGATCAATGCCTCCCTGCTCGGCATCTTCTTTGGCACAAATAAACGAGCGCTTGACTAACGCTCATATGCACGGGCAAAACACTGGCTACATTGTGCCTGCCCAGCCTTCATGCCGCCAGGTTAGACCTGCCCGCTTGAGACCAGACCTACCAATTCTCCGGGCTACCCGGCTCGTTCCTTTGCATGCTAATCATATCATCTGCACAGTATGATGGCATAACCATGCGCTGTCGTTCCATAGCTGCGTCTTGCCGCTTGCCGCTTGCCGCTTGCGCATAGAGCCCCGTGCATCCTGCCAATGCCGCTTGTCAGGCTCAAAGTGGAAGTATGGCGATCAAAACAATATCAGGTGGAGGTTCTGTTTAGTCGTTTTGGCTTGGTGCCGTTGTGCCGGGCATTCTTCTTCGAGCCACCCATGCCATGCTGTGGGTTCCAGGCCACCAAGCACCAGGTCACAACTGGATAAATAGAGCCTTGGGGTACCCCATAGCGAGGTACCTTTATCGCTACAGCCTCAGTTTGTTGGTTTCTATACCTGTCCCTTCCTTCCTGCACATTCTTTCATCAAGCCCGTTCACTGTGTGAAGCCGGCAGACACTCCTTCATTCCCAACATTCATTTCCATCCAACAACTTCAACCTTGCTCACATCATCTTGATCTACCACAATGTACAAGTCTCTCGCCTCCACCATCACTGCCATCGCGGCTCTTGCTGCTACCGCCAGTGCACACGGCTCCCTCACTGGTGTCAGCCTCAATGGCGTCTACAAGCAGGGCTACCTCATCGAGTACTACTATGCCATGCAGCAAGGCGGCAAGGTCCCTGAGCACCTTGGCTGGTATGCCGAGAACCTCGACAACGGCTTCGTAGAGCCATCCAGCTTCGGTACCGGCGACATCATCTGCCACAAGGCCGGTAGCCCCAAGGGTAGCTCCGACACAATGGGCACGATTCCCGCTGGTGGCAAGATCGACTTCCACTGGAACACCTGGCCCGCATCCCACGTTGGTCCTGTCATCACTTACGCTGCTTCCTACACTGGCGACCTTCAGGCCGTCAAGAAGGAGGACCTCGAGTGGTTCAAGATCGAGGGTGCCGGCTACGAGAACGGCGAGTGGGCTGCCGTCAAGATGATTGCCACCAACAATACCTGGACCACCACTGTCCCCTCGACCCTTGCTCCTGGCAAGTACGTCTTCCGTCACGAGATCATTGCCCTCCACGCTGCTGGCCAGGAGAACGGTGCCCAGAACTACCCCCAGTGCGTCAACATTGAGGTTACCGGCAGCGGTACCGAGAAGCCCCAGGGCGTTGTTGGCACCAAGCTCTACACTCCTACCGACCCCGGTATCAAGTTCGACGTCTACCAAGGCAATCTCAACAGCTACGTCGTCCCTGGCCCTCCTGCCATGAGCGCTGGCTCTGGCTCTGGCTCTGGCTCCACCCCTGCTCCCTCATCCACTCCCTCCAGCTCGCCTTCTGCTCCCTCCCCAAGCGCATCTGCTTCTGCTGCTTCCGTCACTCCTGAGGCTCAGAAGCCCGCTCCTTCCAGCGCTCCTTCCAGCGGCAACCTCCCCGAGACCTTCACCATCGACACCTTCATCACCTGGCTCGAGGGCAAGGCCAGCAGCTCTGCCAGCAAGGCCCGCCGCCACGCTCGCGCTTTCTTGTAAACCATTTCCATCATGGCTTATCCCTTCATCACGGCGATCGGATGACATGATGGCATTCTTTTGACCTTCGTTCCTTTCTTGGATACGACGAGTGCTGCCGATTCTTTGTGTATAGTACATGCTCCATTTTTTGTAGCCTAGCGCCCTGAACATATACCCTTTGACCACCAATATTCATTTTTGTGTGACGTGCATGTGATGGTGATTGTAACTATGCTATGTGCATTGGTGAAGAAAAAACTCGGGTTTGCGGCGTTGCGTTCTTGTCATTGAGATGGCACTTGGCACCGGTGCAGGATTAAAGACAACATCGCAACAGCATAAATATCACCCTGACACAGATAGTGTGAGCGATGTGAGGAGAACCATTGGATGTTCAGGGCTCGTTTTGGTGATGCTGCCGGGCTCGCGGCATAACGGTGCTAGCCATGCTCCCCCTCCTCAGCCCTTCTTGTACTTGCTGACAAGCTCCCAGAACTCGGCATCAAGCCTCTTCTCCTCGGCCTGGGCCTCTTCAAGCAGGCGAGCCCGCCTTGCCACCTCGCGCTGCATCTTGACCACCTCGTCTGTTTGCTGGCGCTCGTGCTCGCAGGTGATGTAGAGCATGGCAAAGTTGACTCCGACGTCCAAGTCCACGTACGGCCTGTACTCCCTCTCAGAGCACATGAGGTAGGACTTGTGGCAGGCGTTGATGAAGGCCTTGGATCTGGAGGTCCCCTTGCTGCGGACGCTGTCGAGCCTCTTGAGGATCTGCTGCTTGCGGTGCTGCTCGTCGGCGCGGCTCATGGTGTAGATGGGAGCTGCAGTGCCTGGAGGCGTAGCTGTCGTAGGTGGAGCCGCCGATGGTGGAGCGGACGTAGGAGTCTTTGTGGACTTCACAGTCATGGGAGGTAGTCTTGTAGAAGGCGGGCTTTTTGATGTGCCATTTGCCTTTTGTTGTGTTGGGGGAGGTAAAGTGTGTGAAGGGCAATCTGCACGTCTGACTAGCACTTGCAAACGCTTTCTGCACTCACTATTTGGTCTAACCAACGGCCAGTGAACGTGACACGTCAAGACTGGGCACTCGGAGATAATCGGGAATCATGTGAACCCCAACTCCTCTGATTGTGTGGCACTTCTCCGTGTGAATGGCATTCCTCCAGTTCTTTTAGTGCCGTAAATATGGCTTGATTTAGCGACTGCATCATCTCGAACTGATATTTACTGCTCGTGAAGCCCTGTAGAGGATGTTTGGCAAGTCAAAGTCTTCTGGTTCACCACAGCGGATATTAGGGCATGTAAAGCGCTCTGGATATCTCCACGCCAACCGTGACACCTGATGCTTGATCACCTACTTCCCATTGTACTTCGCCCATTGCATGTATTTGTGTTTTTTCAAAGCTGCATCTGACACTGCAAGTTCATGCGTGCCGTTGCATGGTGCGCATTGATCTTGTATAATACTCATCAGCTGTGGTAGTACAGCGAGAATGGCTCTCGTTGCTCAGTTCCAAGTCTGTAAGGATTGTTTTCAGTCCAGCAGTGATGAAAATAAAGGTTTGAATACCAGCATCTTGCTGAATACCTCGAAGAGGTAGTGGAAGAACAGACATTCAAGCTGCTGAATTTCTGAAACGGGTCGGGCCTTTGGAAGGGATTTTGAGAATTCCACGTCAAAACAAACAGAGCGCTGCATGGGCTGGGATTGGCCTTGTGTAATACGATTAGATGGCTAAGATGCGGCCAAGGGAAAAATAACAACAAAAGGGCCCGGATACAATCAGGAGAGCACTCTGCGAAATTCTATCGACGACACTGTCGACTTCACGGCAAGCACTTGGGATTGTTCTGCATTTGGCTGCTTCTGAATTGCTGTGTAAATGCCGGCACTCACCCCTGCTCACTGGAATGGCATCACCAAAGCGAGCAACATCATCTCATGCCAACGATGAAATGGAGATACAGCAAAAATGAGATGTGTCCAAATTTTGTTGTAGTTGCCTGCAGCTTCAATATGCAGGTAGATGCCGCGGCTCTCTGCACCCCTGACAGAAGATGCCGCGCTAAGATACGAGCGGATAAGACGTTCAGGCAGGTGACGTCCTTAGAGCTAAATAAGCGCGATAGCTCGCTGGGTGGAGTTGGCCTTATCATCTCCTACACCTCTGGTTGGGCATTGAAGACTCGTCATTTCTTGTACACGAAGCTCCTGGCGAGCAATGAAAAGCTAACAGCCATGGCCGACGAAAGAAGTCCATTGATTCAACGCGTCGATGTGCGCCCCCATCGCGACCGTTACCCACACCATCGCCTTCGATTCTTCTGCACTACCTTCCTGAGCGCTTCAATAATCGCTGGTGGCCTTGCTGCCATCTTCTTTTTCGCCATTGCGTCTCCTACCCAAGACGACGAAGCTTCTGTATCACGAGTATCGGCATTCCTGTCCTCGTCTGCTTCACAAGCGTCTGAAGGATGGGCACGCAAGACGGCACTAGACTTTGACGGCTTACAAAAGACTCTGCTTGAGACACCAAGCGCAGAAAGGGCGGAGCATTGGAGCAAATACTACACTAGCGGGCCACATCTCGCCGGAAAGAACTTTAGCCAGGCACTGTGGACAAAAGAACGATGGGAGGAGTGGGGAGTCGCTAGCACCATCGTCGACTATGAGGTGTACATCAACTACCCAAAAGGCCACCGGCTGGCTCTGATGGAAAGGATTAGAAAAGAGCACGAGAAGAAGGATATCTCCGCTAGTTCAGAGGATGCATGGAAGGTCACGTACGAAGCGCGGTTGGAAGAAGACATCCTTGACGAGGACAAGTCAAGCCAACTTGCAGAACGAGTACCTACCTTCCATGGATACAGCGCCTCGGGAAATGTCACAGCTCCATATGTCTTCGTCAACTATGGCACATACAAGGATTTTGAGGAACTCAGGGCAGCAAACGTCAGTCTGGAAGGCAAGATTGCGTTGGCAAAGTACGGCGGTGTTTTTCGTGGCCTGAAGGTCAAGCGTGCCCAAGAGCTGGGTATGGTTGGCGTGGTCATGTACAGCGATCCTGGCGACGATGGTGAGGTTACCGAGAAGAACGGCGTTGCATGTTATCCAGACGGTCCAGCCAGAGAGCCTAGCAGTGTCCAGCGAGGAAGCGTCATGTTTTTAAGTAAGTCGCGCCTTATTCTTCCAGTGCTTTGCTAATGCTGTGGCTCTTTCAGGTTTCGCCCCAGGTGACCCAACTACCCCTGGCTACCCTTCAAAGCCTGGCTGTCCCCGTCAGCCCGTCGATCATGCTATGCCACATATTCCATCTCTGCCCATCTCCTACCTCGATGCCCTACCTCTCCTTAAAGCTCTCAATGGGCATGGTCCGAAAGCGTCATCTTTCAACGAAGATTGGCACGGCGGTGGCTTGGACTATAAGGGTGTGCAGTACAACGTTGGACCTTCTCCAGATGACGTTGTCCTGAATCTCGTCAATGAACAGGAGTATGTTACAACACCGCTATGGAATGTGATTGGAGTCATCAACGGCACGATTAGCGACGAAGTCATTGTCCTGGGAAATCATCGGGATGCGTGGATTGCCGGAGGTGCAGCAGATCCTAATAGCGGCTCTGCAGCTCTGAATGAAGTGATCCGAAGCTTCAGTGCTGCCATGGAAGCTGGCTGGAAGCCATGGAGAACCATCGTATTCGCGAGCTGGGATGGCGAAGAGTATGGTTTGCTTGGAAGTACGGAATGGGTGGAGGAACACTTGCCCTGGCTTTCTGCCTCGGCTGTCGCATACCTCAATGTCGACGTTGGTACAAAGGGACCAAACTTCAGGCTTTCGGCTGCACCGCTGTTGAGCAGGGTAGTTGAGGGAGCCAGTAAGTATACACTGATGTTGTGTTGATTGCACATGGCTAATTCAACCTAGTTAAAATGGTTGCCTCTCCTAACCAGACCATACCTGGCCAGTCAGTATACAACATTTGGGATAAAAAGATCGAGACAATGGGATCTGGCAGCGACTTCACGGCCTTTCAAGACTTTGCTGGTATCCCGTCGATTGACATGGGCTTTGGCTTTGACGCCAAGTCTGCAGTCTACCACTACCACAGCAACTACGACTCTTTCGACTGGATGAAAAAGTACGGCGATTCTAATTTCGAGTACCACGCTACTATATCAAAGATCTGGGCACTCGTAGCCGCCAAGCTCATCGACTCGCCCGTCCTTCAAATGAATGCTACAGACTACGCGCTCGGCCTGAGCAAGTACGTCCAAGCCGCCAAACGTACAGCACAAGCGGCTTCCCCAGATGAGACATCATTCGAAAGCTGGCAACCTCTTGATGACGCGGTATCCCGTTTTGTCGAAGCCTCCGCAGCTCACGACGAAAGAGCTGCCGATCTCGAACTTCAGTACTCCCTCATCGACCATATCCCCTGGTGGCAACCCTGGAAGAAGCTCCAACTCTTCGTTGCTACTCGCGCGGTCAATAATAAGTACAAATACCTGGAGCGCAAGTTCTTGTTTCCCGAGGGACTTGACGGACGAAGCTGGTTCAAGCATGTAGTCTTTGCACCCGGTAAGTGGACTGGCTACTCGGGCGCAACCTTTCCGGGTATAGTAGAAGCGATCGGAGAGGGTGACCAGGCGGCTACCCAACGCTGGGTTGGCATCGTTACCAGGGCCATCGACAATGCTGCGGAATGGTTGGAGAAAGACGATTGGGCATGAGGCTATTTGTTTGTATATGGATGAAGCAGGGTACGGCGTTTGTACCTACATTACCTCCACAGTGATATTCCCTGTAGGTTCAGAGGCATTTTGAATAACTCAGTCATGTTGCAAATTGCACGTGGTCAAGACAGAAGAGATTGTACCAAGTAGTTGTACGCGAGAAACAGAAAATCGAAATCTGAATCCCATCCATTCTTAGTCACTACCTCGTCCCCTTTGCCCTGCTTGCCAACAGGCAAAGGCGAGGGCCCTATGACCCATGGAGAAGATACGACATTCGGGGCGGATGTGGCTTAGAAAAGCTCTCAGCTTGTGGAGGTACCAGGCGGAGAAACAATGACTAGCGGGGTATATGTGTATCGATGAAGGGAGTACGGCAGGGTTTCCGTCGGGGGTTTGCTCGGGGCTTCTGGACGATGCGGCAGCAGCAACGAGGGCTTAGCTGAATGTACGCCGTTAGGCTTCTTGTTTGTATCCATATATGGACTTGGAAACAATGAATAAAAATGACATGGCTTTGTCTTTACTGCAGGATAATAATCGTAATCGCTGACCATGAAGTCATAAGCTTCCATATGTCGCTAAAGGGTGGCGAGGTCCGCATTGCCAGCCTCCATCAAGGAAGTGATGATGCGTGCCCTCTCCGTGAGGCTGGGAAAGATTCTATTGGCGTCTTCCCGGAGTTCTCTTGCCAACCCCATTGGTACGATGCGAAGAGGCGATAGAGGGAAATCAGGGCGAGGTGAAGAGGGGGTATCACTTGGAGGAGGGTGAGGATCCCTCGTAGGCGGAGGTGGCGTAGTCCACGATGGCTGTAAGTTGCCTCGACGAGCTCGACGGCCAACAGGACGGCCTGTTCCTGGAATTTTTGGGTAGTTGGTGTTCATTTGCGTAGAATTTCTTGATAGGATATGTGTGTCTGGTGTATTGTTTGGTGTCGATTCCACGGTTATACTGCACCAGTGCGTAAGGTGCGTTTGCCCCAGAGCCGGCGACCACCACGCAATGCCCCACTTTTCAGGTCACTGTCTGACTGCTCACTATAAAAACTCCCTCAATCACTTCCTAAGAACTCTTCTACACTCAAATGCAGTCCTCGGTGAGTCTCACCAATGGCACTCTATCCCCCTCTCTCTCCCAAACCAAGCTGAGTTTATCCCTTGTTATCTCTCTCCCACATCAACACCGCGTCCGACAATGATTGTCTTTACGATAGTTGTAGATGTTGACTTGCTCATGATAACTATACGTTTGTATCACGAGCGCCTCACTGAGGACGGCTCGCTGACTCACAGATACACCAAGCGCCTCTTTTGTACATGACTGATGCACTGCAGGTTTGCCAGATGTCCGAGAGGCACAAAAACTCGGATATTGAGCGAGAAATATTATCAAAACAGCAGCCACTACCCTACATGGTAACATAAAGCTGAGTCTTCCTTTACCCTCCTCGCTGCTTGCGCATGGGTGCGGCCTGTCAGCATTCTGTGATGAACGGATAAATTGTAGTTTTCAACGCAGACTTCAAATGAAGACAAGGTTGCTTCTTCTGAGAGTGCTATAAGTGAGAGTTTCTCGCTTACTTGCTTTGTTTACTCGCTTTCATCTTTCCTCTTTTAGTTACTAACGCACTACAGGTTTCCTCCGCCAACCTCGAACCACGACAGGCTCTGGGCAGCAAAGATGCTTACCGGTAGGATCTGTACAAGATCCTGACAAAAGTCTTTGTGCTTTGTGCTTGGCCATCTGATCAAGCAGAGATGTGGTACCACAATTACCATCGCCTCCAAGTACAGTGGCCAAGAACAATATCCCGTATCGAGACGAAGGCGACATGCTCTTATGCCATGACCTCCGAGAAAAGCTTGGGTACATTCATATCCAGGTCAATGATACTGTGTCTTCTGCTCTATTTCTCAGTGTTGTGGCTTGTCGCGTGTGAAAAATTGCGTGAGTGTGCGTGCAATTTGACAAACAAGCGCGCTGGGAGCTTAGCCGAATCTCCCAGCAGAAGATCGAATATCACAGATGGACACGAATGGCGTCGATACGAGATGTAGGCAGTACAACAGTTTGCGTTATTGATAAACACATACATATCGCAGTATGTTTCTCTGGCTCGGGACTCAAGGTAGCGACCTGTCTATGCTAACCAGAGGTCTCATTGTTCTTATCACGGTCTCTGTATCCTTGCCAGCCGCCGTGACAATCAATAAACAGAAGAGTGGTGAAAATGTTACTGACCTGGAAACCCGTAAGGCTGATGAAACACCAGAAGCAGATACCTAATGTAATATCAGAAGTCTCTATACAGGGGGTTTGGGACTTGAAAACTGTTTGCCTGACTGCAGCTACGGAGCACTGTTGTTACCGCAGCAAGCTATGCCAAGACCTGACATCAAACCCTCCCTGGTCCACTTTCGATACAGATAGAATTCAGACTATCACACAATCAAAGGCACAAAACAGTATCAGAAGTACTTTGAATGAATCCAAGATAGCTGCTAAGCATTGGTGAGTACTGATCAAACACAGGATACCCAAGTGTCTCAACTTGGAATTCTGGAGGTCAGCCAGTATAAGCGCGTATCCGCATCGCGACTACACCAGAACCCTCTAATCTCTTCTTAATTCGATAAAGAAGGACCACAAACAGCAAACTTCTATCACAAGGTAACCTTCTACCTGATGCATGCGACCGTGAAGCTGGCTGTGGCACTACTAAGATGTACCCTTCTGACTAATGTCTGTGTCTAAAGTAATATCAGCATTCCAAGAGATATTTCAAGCTGCAAAACCTGGAGGGGGCCCAGCAAATGCCTCTATAGGCATACTCTCTGATTCCACAAAAGAAACCCATGGCCTCGAGCCTGCCCCGCGATGACTTATCGATCGAGCCGCGAACAATACACTGCCAGAGACCTATCGAGCAGCGTATGACAAACACATAAACATTCAGATATCAGAATGGATCACAGAAAGCACTGTTAGCAGCATGACACAGAAAACTAGGAAGCGATTGCGATGAACCGGTTAGTGTCACTACATGTTTGAGCAAGCATGCGGAAGTATGAACACAACAGAACTGCATGGACAAGCAGCTAACGGCATGTGCTAGAACCAAGCAACTCATTTTGGTCAAAGCGCCCGAAGGCACGTTGTCAGTCTGTGACAGCAAGCATGGTTGGCACCAAGGAAAGTACTCTGCTGGAGCGCGGTAACCCAACCATGGCGAGTGCGAAGATACGACTAGCGAGACTGGTCTTTGTGGCATGAAGGTATACCAGAAACTCAGTATGGGGTTACAGCATGTGGCGAATCTAAAGATGGTGCTGTTGCGCGCCATAGCACAAGAGATACCTCTCTGTAACGGTGCAGTCGCAGGTTAGACATGTAGCAGCGGAGGTGCATGCGACGGATGAAAAATAAGATTGGGGACCGAAAAAGAAACGACGAAGGGCAGGGAGGAAAGGCAAGTCCTCAGATCATGTGTGTGTGCGCAAACGCACAAGAAAGGATGCGAAGCTGACGAGAACGTAGGGAGATATGGGTATCTCATCTTCCAGACCGACCGCGCTCCGTCCTCTCAACAGTTGCTACTACACTCTCATGAAATCCCTACCTTCCGCCTCGTCTACCTTTCGAATCGTATCCCACCCCTCTCGACCCGCCATCCACCCTGATACAGCCAAAACCTACACGGCGCGGACCCGGCGACTCCTTTCCATCCCGCATCACAACATACAAAAGAGCAACTCCAGGGTCTAAAAGAGGATAGGAATGTTTGAAGTTATGACGCTAGCGGAGTACCTTGTCCTGGGATCGCTAAAGTGCAAAAGATGTGGATCTGAACGCTTCTCGGAGTTGATGTAGGGAGAGACCGGAACATCCCTTTGGGGGGAGGTAAGATACAGAAACGACAAATAGATTTGGGAAGAAGACTGGATGTTCAGAAAGAAGTAAGCAGCGACAGAAGAAAGTAGGAGGGGGTGGTGGTGGGAAAGGAGATATACGGTGTTGAAGGGCAGGAGAATGGGCTACACAAGGGGTAAAGGGGCAGAGAGAACAGGCAGAACGAAACACATCGGAGAACAAGAGGACTGATATAGAGAGGGAATCTCGCCTGCGGAAAGACAGAGTCGGTATGCAGGATCATATGTGGCATTGCTGCGGTTTTTTGGTTTACCTTTGCATGAGGGCGACATCTTCAATTTTTTGAATTCGTTGATTTGATCCGTACTGTAAGTTTTAGTTACTATGAGGGTAAGTATCCCTATGGGTAGCTCTAGAATTTTATATGTATCTGATAGAAGCTTTTACCACGACTTCCTCCCATGACTTCTAGTGCGCGTTAGTTGCACGTCCTTACCTCATTACTGAAACCGCATCTAGGATTCCTACGGGACGAACACTATGCCGTCGCAGGCGTCTGCACCAACGGTACCTTGTTCGAAAAGCAGGATAACAGAATGTGGGTGGCTTTGTAGCTTCAGAGACCCGCGTATACATGGTCTTGCGAATTCGTATAGGTTACAGCCCCTTCTTTGGTAGAAGGAGCGGCTCTGAGAGTGTATAGCTGCAATGAATTGACACTATTTGATGCAATTCGGGCGAAATGTACTTTACCTTTACGTCTGCTGTAGCAAGAAGCAATGACTCCTTTCTTCTACTGGTGATGTCTCCAGAAATTATACACACTACCATGATGATAGCTGCATGACAATCATCGAGAATTCCAAGTTTCGATCGGAAAATAGGATCATATCATATGCATGAAAGGTAGAGACTGTCCTGAAGGCCTCTCAAGTTCTTCAGTCTAGAGGTTCCTTGGAACGTGAGCATTATATCTCGGTTTCTGGAGGTCTCACTATGTCGGTGCTGTGACTTCTGACAGACACAAAGATGAGCTTCCTGCATCATATCTCACTGTAAAGCACGCAGAGGCAGCTCTTCCGTCGCTGTTAACAGGTCTGGGAGACAAGACCATGTTGCCCTGACAGCAGCCCTGTTTGTGACACGTGGCCAAGTATCTGAACAACAGAAGTGGTCTCGCACTCTTCCTGAAACATTACTGTTCCTGCTAACGAAGAGCGTTGGACAGGCCGTCCTGCCCTGAATATACCGTTTTCGGCACGGCTGCCTGGTCAACTGCTTTTCTCTCCGCTAGGAGAGACCTGAAATTTAGCGGATACTCTCAGCACCATCTTCTCGTTCTCATAACAAGAACACTATCGCATGGTGCTCTCTCAGTCGTGATGGCCGGTGCGACATAAGAGGTCATTCATGAGGGTAGAACTTGTTTGCCGACCTCTGTCTTCCGACTTCGAACAAAACCTTCAGGACTCGTATAACTGTCCATGGATCGATATTCTCTGTATCTCTGATACTACTGAGACAAAGTCGCACTCCCCGATACAGCTCTCATGAGGCTCCTGGGTTCGTCGTAGAGGGGGACAGCCGATGCGTAACATCATCATTACCCGTTCTGGGGTGTACAGATATACGCAGCCTTCCGTAAGCTTGCAGAAACCCTTCATATGAAGAAATTGACGCCCAAGGCATATGCGACTGCGGTTGCATCAGCCGTAGCCGTCTGCATATCTACCGGGGTCGCATGATAAAGGCAGAGCAATGACCCAGGTCTACGTACACTCTCGTCTCGAACAACGGCGGCATACTTGCGGCATCCAAGTGCGTAAGAAATTGCCTCTGAGCGATCGACAGCTTCAGTGTTGAAACCCCCTCTATTGCAACTGACGAGATGCAGCCTTAAGCGATATTTCAGCTTGACAGTTACTATTCCAGAATCACTTCCTGGCCAAGAGCGATCAAGTATGGAGAAATACCACAACTTGGAATTTCTAGTCGTCGATGGCAACTGCAATGATGCCTGATGGCGACGCTTCTCGCGGACAACACTGCATCCATTGAGAATGGCGCAATGGCTACTGCTCCCTCAACACGCTCAATGCCAGACATCAATCCAGGCAGCGGCTGATTATCTGCAAACAACTTTGTGGGTATTATGCGCATTTTGCCTGACAACTGCGTTGACGTATGTTACAGGACAGAGCGATATTTTCCTGCAGATTCCCCATCCCCGCGACCGCTACCGCACAAGATTCAGTCGACCGCCGACAACGATATATATCCAATGCTGGGCCCCCAGCTTGTCATAAAGTCATGCCAATCTCGAGTTTTTTGCCTAGATCATTCTGAGTGTTACGGCAGATGTTATCCGGGTTGACAGAGCAACTCATGCAGCGACCAAAGTAGACGCTAAACCAGGCCTTCGCGTCGGCGGTGTAAACGGTACAAGAACTCTCACAATGACTTCGCTAATGAGGTCACTGCTGTGATTCATACGTTTAGGCTATAGCGCGAAACATGGTCTGGGTATCTTGCTGACGCACAAGTCCCACCACATTTGCAGAGACGACGTGTTGCCAGTACCCCCTGTTCTCGAGAACCAGCCGCCAGCAGAGTCGCAAAAGTATTTGCAAGCCGATGATAAGTTCAGGGCTGAAATCCGGCTGAGAAACTCATAAGAACGGGATGGATCGGAGTAAATTTAGAACCGCGAGCGTGACACAAGCAGCGAGTTGGTTCAGGCGGATATCTCTGGCGGAAAGAATGGGTTGAGCAAGTGTCGTTCATGGATGCGAAACAAGGGCAAGATCTTGAGTAACAGAATTATACTGCTAAAGGAGATTGAGGTCCCCTGCACGATAAGAAATTGGGTGTTGTTACAACCAGCTGCATAGATCTATTGGTTCGGAGCGTGCTCCACATGGTCGACATTGACATCTGACTTTTGGGCCTAGGTACGACAATGGACGCCTTCGCCTTAGACAATCCCGCGCAACGCCGCATCCATTCTAATTCGATGCTCGGAAAGCACTAGATATCGCTTGTACGGAACGATATTGGATGACTTTGACGTAAACTCGTGACAGATAGCCTAAAGGCGAACTTCCTCCCAGGGTATCGATTACGCTTGATCGAATCATCCTCGGAAGTCGTATCACTTTTCTCAACCCAATAATCGAGTCGGTGATTCTTGCTGGAAGTCATTGAGCTGTGCTGAAATTGAAGCACCAGTATCCTTCCGAGGGATCCCGGAGGATAAAGAGAGTTACTTCCGGAGTATATACAGAGCCATGGGATCCCCTGCCACCGAGGAACGCGACATGACCATATCTCTGCATTGCTGCATAAGAACACGGGTCAACCCTCTTTGGGAATGATTAAGATATAGACGCCACTATGCCTTGGATTTTCGTTGAAGTAGATGTCGAGGTTATTTTAATAACAGAAGTAAGAGACGAAGCTGAAGAGGGCTCTTAGTATATGGCGAGATCGCTCGAAAGCTGGCACTGCCGTTGCCCGGGTCTTTCACTACAAAATATTATGTTTAAGGTACAAGGGTGGGGAAAGAGCTGCATTGTGCTGTCGCATCATCGAATGGCGTTACCGCTGGGCCGATGGAGTCCTGGGTTTGAATTCGAATTGACTGCAGTGCCGGATTTCATCAAGGTATCTCAACTTGATGTAACGGAGAGAAGCATTGTCGTGTATACACTCAACATTACACGATAAGCTAACAACTGTGTCCCATACTGTGTTGCATCAGCACCGTCCATCAACATAATGGAATTCTCCGGTCGAAGTGATGGACAAACTACAAATCGAGAGCTAGCTTTGAGCGCATCGAGGCGCTGGAGCGAACCGAGTGCTCTTATAGATGTGTGTGACGACCGTGACATTTCCGAGTGAAAATCTGATGTGGACTCTTTAGCATATTCTCAAGTTTTTCACGATGGGTGAAAAGGCACGCTTAAGAGCTAGGTTGCTGTCCTTTTGTAGGTTGCGATCCTGGTAGTTGCGGCAAAGTATCGGGAGCGTCCGCTTTGAGTCAGGGCAAGCGGAAGACTTGAGCCTTAATTGAGGAAAGAGATACATTAGTCTCCTCACAAGTCGTTGGCGGCTGAGTTTTGCTGTGGTGGGAGCAGCGGAGCAGAGGCCCGCGCCTGTGGTCTTGAAGGGCTGCTATTGAGACCATCACTAAGCCGAGGATGACCAAAGAGAAGAGATGGAATCGATCAAGAGAATGAGCATGTTGTTGCAAAGCTATGGAGAAACGCGCAGATGAATTGCGAAAAGTTGACGACTACGCCTTGTTGGTGGTGAGGCAAGAGTGTGGAAAGTGGTGATAGTCACTTTGGTGTTGCGGCAATCAACTTCAATTGACGCCAACGACCGTGCATTGTTCTGGTTCACAACGCCTCTCTCTGATCACTGCCTACACTACACCGTTGAAGCACACGGCTTGTGCCTCTTAACTCTTTAAAATTGGCTATCCAGAGGCTGTTTCCGCGCCTCAGTATGGTAGGCAGTACCTACGAGGTCGTCATACTGAGCTCGAGTCCGCCGGCGATTTCCCCGCAGCGCAATGCCCCCTCCCGTCGCGTCGCAGTACCCGCATACTCACCCCTGGTACTCTCTTGTCCTGCAAGTCCACTGAGATCAACAACCGGCGCGTCGACCACCAACCCTAGAGCTGTCTCTATCCCTGAGGGTGCACTCAGGGGATTTGCCACCGTTGGCAATCTGGTACGATCCGAACACTTTCCAAGCCGGCTAGACGATGACTTTACGGCGATACAAGAAGCGCGGTTGCAGAAGGATACAGTAGATGTTGTAGAGAACATTGAGAAGCCTCGCAAGCGGTCTACGAAGAAGTCCATTGTTGCTACAGATGAATCTGAGAAGCCTAAGCCTAAGTCTCGAGCGCGCAAGCAGAAACCCAAGTCAGACAAGGAGGTTCTCGACTCGGACGATGAGCTACGACGTCCACAGCGACCTACCAAGTCGACTTTCTTCAACGACGAACCTTTCGAGGTCGCCACCAAACCCCCAAGTGAGACTACGGATGTGCCGAAACTCACCAAGTCAGGGAAGCCACGCAAGCCGCGTGCTAAGAAACAGAAGGCCAAAGAAGAAGAAGAAGAAGAAGAAGTTGCAGAGCCTGTCGTGAAATCAAAGAGAACGAGAGTCACAAAACCTAAGACGGCCGTGAAGAGTGGCGACGAACAGCTCGATGATGTATCCGTTGTCTCTGCGCATTTCCAAGCCGGGGTGGGCAAGGATGATGGCTCGAGATCAACGTCGGTTCAGAAGCCGGTAGAGATAAAAGACAGTTCAAGTGGTCATCCTGCATCTATACGGGATGTACCAGATAGCCCACGGCCTAAGAAGGTCGCTCCACTGAAACAGCGACCACCAACTTCTGTCGTAGAGCCACTAGGGCTAGAACAAGCTCTAGTGCGAAGGCAAGATTGGACGCCTCCTCGCGACACCACCACAACATTGCCAAATGCAGACTTGGCAGGAAAGGAGAATATATCGCTAGCACAGAATGCTGAGGATAACTTCACAAACATGCTCTCTAGCTTTGCCTACGCACAATCACCCTCGGCTCAAACAACTACAAAAACGGGCTGTTTGACTGGAGAGGGGATGGCCACTACAAAAAGAAGGCGTATAGAGGTAGGTACTGTCGCTGACTATTGAACCACTATACTTACGTTTGTCTTCAGTTGGTAGAGATACCCGGCAACCAGACCAACTCTCGTGAATCCTCACCCGAGAAAGGCAAAGCTCCCAAGAAAAAACCGCGCACCATCACAGACCTTGTGACAGAACAATACGGTCCAAGAGATGAAAAATCCGACTCGAGCAATGCATTGGGGGATTTCTTTGAGCCTCGAACATTAACAACCATGGTGCCATCGAACGATCTGGCTGCATTGGGTACCAATTCACCCCCGAAGGAATTGCCGTGGAAGCGTAATAGCCCAAAGGCGCCAGTTGAGAAAGGCGAGCCGAGGACAAAGTCAAAATCTAAGAGAGTATCGGCCAAATCCGCTGCTAAACCCAAGCTTGTCGCCGAAAAGCTGCTCAGCCCTGCCGCGGCAATGTCACGACTTGATCAACAGGATGTGCTTTTTGGGACATCAAGTCAACTGGCACTGGAAGAATCCCCAACAATGATTCGCCAAATCCAGCTCGCGATCAAAGAGTCGGAACAGGATGTAGATAGTGCTGATAACTGCTCCTTTGTCGCGCCTTCGGCATGGTCTAGACTCACCAGGGCCAAGGGCCAGAAAGCCCTATGGGCTGCAAGCACGCGGGATGATAATGGTGGCATGTTAGAGCATATGCATGATGTATATGTTCCCGAGCCTGACCGAACGCAAGACATTCCACTGTTAATGGATGTCACTCGCAACAAGCCTGATGGTGCCCGGAACGACACTGTCGGCCCATCATCATTTATTGATATTGATGACATACCTCATGATTCTCCTCCACCCATTGCCATCTTATCTGATGAGCCAACACCTCCTCCTCACCCTTCAAAATCCTCGCGACTGCAGGGTTCGAGAACAGAAAACTTTAGTACAAACGAATTGGATTTCAAAGATATCGATACCTCCGAATCAGAACTACCACCCTCGAATCAGAATGCCGAGCCTCAACATACTTTTGTTGATATTGACGAGTTTGACCTACCGCCTTCGGCGCAGCTGCAGTATAGTCCCGCAACCAAGTTGAAGCCGCCTGTATCTACGTCTGGAACGGGTGATGAACTGCCCAAGAAACGTGGTAGACCGCCAAAGTCGCAGTCTACTGTTTCTAAAGTCTCTACGTCCTCGACTTCGATACCGAAGCCATCATCCCCAAAACGTAGGACGAAGCAGAAGGAGAAGAACATAGTGCCATGCACTCCGCCTAGTGAACCAAGTCGGTTTATTGATATCGACGAGATTCTTGACTCGGAAGACGACGTCCTCGAAGCATTGTCCCCCACTCCACCGCGGGTCTACAAACACATCGAGGCAGAGCCTTTGCCACTGACCTTGCTCCCGCCTACCAAATCCCCCAGGAAACCCACTGTGGGTGCCAGGATCAAACCCAAACACGGGCCATTGTCTGACGCAAGCCTCACGTCGGTACACTGCATACCAACCAAGATGCTAGAGTGGATCCATATTAAACCCGATGTCTTTGCACAAATCACAACGCACATCCGCTCCCTACCACCTACCAAAGATTCCACCGAGCCCACGTGGCACGAGAAGATTCTCATGTACGACCCCATTGTCCTTGAAGATTTCACCAGCTACCTCAACGATCGTACCAGCATCCGTGTGTTCAAAAAGGCCACGCAAAAGCAAGTCAAAGCATGGAACCGGCAGCGAAAAGTTGATGGCAGACCCGCTCTAGTGGCTGAAGAGGGGGGCGAAGAACATGTGCTGGCCGTAATGAGGGAGCTGGAGGCGCAGATGGTTCAAAGTTGGTGTGAGAGTCTTAGCATATGCTGCGTATGGCGTGAAGGACGGGGAAAGGGCGGAGTGCGCAAGGGACTCTACTAGATCAGATGATTATGATAATGAAACATTGATGGATGCGACGTGGGAGTACATGCGGTGACAACACCTGCCCACACCACATCCGCTACCCTCCATTCGTCCACGCAGGTGAAAAACATGCGTTTTTCTTTTTGTTGTCAAACGTGACCGTCACGCTCCTCCGGGCAGAGTCCGACAAACTGACATGCCCATCGGAGGGCCGAGGCCACCAGCTTGACGCCAGACTTGTGTTACGATCTATCCTCGTATCTGCATCCGTAATCTCTTTGCTGGATCCAGGACATGTGCGTGGAAGTGCAGAGGCTCCATGTGCCGGGCCAAACAGGACGGTAGACGTTCGTGGCGTCTCGGGCCACCATGCAGACGTCGAGCATAGATTTCTTCCTGTGCCGTGTATGAAGTCCGCAGGCCGAGGGTACGACGTTAGATACTCATTCTGTGGCTCGGTGCCTTGCTGTGTCTGCTGAGTCGCGCCTCGATCCCCGTGCACACGCGCACCTCTGAGTGGGAGCTTCTGAACGTGCAGAGCCTCTCGCTGCCACTCCTGACCCGGTAGAACCGGGTGGGGCGAGCGTTGCTTGGGCGGCTCGCTGACATCGTAGCGTTCCGAGTAGCTGCCCGTTTTGTTCTCGTAGTCTAGCTTCATGGCCATTTGGCCGTCTTCGGCTTCAAAGCGCACGCGGACGGGCAGCCAATCTGGTATCGGTTCGCCAGACATGGCTTCGAGGGCTTCGAGGAGGGGTTTCTCTTCAAGGGCGGAGACGCCCCACAGCAAGTGGATTTTGTTGCATTCGTTAACGACCCAGGCCTTCATGCGTTTGGCCCGGGATATCTCGGCATCGATGTCGGTTTGCATGCCTGGGGAAGTGGGGCGCCGAGCTGAGAGATCACGGATGGTTCGCTGCCATGGTCCGATGGAGATCTGGGTGGGCGTATGCATGCGCAATGGCACAAGAGGTGATTCTCGAGAGATGGAATTGGCCCATCGAAGGGATTTGGCGAGATGGAGTGCGCTATCAACGTCAATAGCCCGTAGTCTTTCTGGAGAGGGCAGCAATGAGAGGGCCGCTTCTGCAGGGAAATGGCGGTACAGTGTATCGGCAAGACCACACAATAGGTTCTGCACCATCCAGTATCTCGTACAAAGAATCATGTTCTGCACAGTATCGAATTCCAGAGTGTCTGGCATAAGATCGGAGAGCTCTGAAGACGCGGAAATTGGTACGACGGTGATGGCTGTTTGCATCAGCTCAGATACATGTTGTGAGAGATTGATTTGGATCAGCGACTCCATATGCGAAACTGCAGCCGCAAGTGCACTAGTATCTTCGGGATTTAGAATTGCCTGTCTGATCAGGCATACGATTTGAGGGCATTGGATGAAAACATGCATAATTGCCATTGATGCTCGTTGTGCTGGCGAAAGCGATATCGATGCGTTCATGGGCGGTGGATAGGTAGCCGACAGATAGAAATCGTTATAGTAGACTGACTGCCGCCCTGCCAACATGGATTCATTGACCTTTTACATGTTAAAAGGCCGACATTCAAGTTGAAGAAGAAGACACGTACATCGTCAACGTACGTGTTATCAATCAGATTCCAGTAATGCTCATCATCGACTTCTAAAGCCTTGCCCGACTTCGTTAGTTCAGCCAGTCCAAAGGCGTGAATGGCATGGTACATAGAATCGATTCCCATAAGAGCCTAACAGGTGTGAGTGGGTTGCATCTAGGCATAGCAGTTGTATTCTCCTACCTCAGCCGCATAGTGCATCTTGGTGGCTAGTAAAAGGTCGTACGTAGGCTCAGTACGAGTAATTAGAACAACGAGCTGCAATTCCCTCAAAGCCTTGGCTTTTGTGGCTTTGGCAAGCCTTCGTTTCGAGTGCATTCCATCCCGACATGCTGCATAGCTATTCAACAAAAACTCCACAGCAAGATCGAGCATCCGATTGCGACCTATACGCGACGGTATGGTTTCAATCCAAGTACCCAGAATGGCAAGCGGCTGTTTTGCGGAGACATCTGGCCCAAGCATATCGACGTAGCGACTGATCAATGCAGTCTCTGGAGACGATGGTTGATACGGGACTGTAGCAGACTCTTTTTCGAGATGCTGGAGGTACGCTTCCAGGGCACGCTGCTGCATATTGGCCTTCTTTTCCGACTGTCTGGGCTTAGACTTGGAGATTGGTGCCAAGGTCTGAAAGAAGCCTTGCCCATCACCCACTCTTCTTTCGGTGGTGATGCGCAATTCCGAAGAAGCTGAAGAAGATGAGACCACGTCGTACTCAGAAGAACTGAAACTATGTGCTACCAAAAGAACCCTTGATTTGCCATGTTTTGTTAATTGGTTCGGGTCTTGCACAATTAAAGCTGATGGTCTTCCATATGAGTAGGCACACGGGCGATCCTTCTTCCTGCATGCACCGCATTTAGGCTTCTCTTGATCACACTACAGATGCATCAGTGAATATATATATATATATATACATGATCAATTTCTTCGTTCTCTATGCCTGGGACGTTCCACATGGAGATATATAAGAGAGCTTCATACCTTCACTTTCCGCTGGCGACATGTGTCGCATTTCCCTGTTTGGGTCATTGAGAAGTTTTGAGAAAGATACTACAGCCCTTCAAATAGCTATGGAGGTGCTGTCTTCAAGCAATACTCTCAACGACTAACGTTATGGTTCAATAGGCGGAAATCTCCGGACGCTGAAGCCTAAACAAAGCTTAGATCAGATGATACAAGATTGAACACAGGCGGCAGTACAGGTATACTAAGCCAATGCAGGTAGTTCAGACAATTCGTACATTGTAGCGAGACCCTTGTATTTGCCTAGGAGCTTTGTAGAGAACAAGCGCGATATACTGATACTGTGAAATAGGACGGCGAGTTGTTGCGACGAAGGGAGGCGTCAGGCTAAACTCAAATACGGTTAGCGTGCTAGACCCTTGGCATGACTAGCTAAATAGAGCAGCCTCTCCAAACATAGCACAGCAATTCACGTTCACCACGCTTCTGCAAATATACAGAAATCACGTGACAACAGCACGTCCCAGCAATGGAACAGACCTCTTGTTTGAAAAAAAAGGATATAAATATTGACATGTAAAAAGGGAGCACTCCCTTACGCAGTCTCCCTCCCAATACCAGCCTTATACCTCGCCAAACACCTCTCTCGCGCAAATTTGTGCTCCACAATTGGTTCGGGATACCCATTTTTCTTTGCAATCTTCGCCGCCTCACCTTTTGCCTGGTAGGGGTTGTGTATCGCGGCCCCCTGCACACCGTCCAACTCCTTTACCCATAGCCTAATAAATTCACCTTGCTCGTCAAACTTCTCAGACTGTGTCCAGGGATTGAAGATACGGAAGTAGGGTTGAGGATCCACACCTGTTGAAGCACTAAAGCCCCAGCCGCCGTTGTTCGAAGCAAAGTCACCGTCAATGAGGTGTGTGATGAAGTATTGTTCGCCAAGACGCCAGTCCAGCAAGAGATGTTTGGCTAGGAAGGATGCTGTTATCATACGAAGTCGGTTGTGCATGTAACCAGTGTGCTTGAGACAGCGCATTGCGGCATCGACAATGGGATAACCTGTGCGACCTTGCGTCCAGGCCTTGAAGTGGGCATCATTGTATTCCCATTTGATGTTTGTGTACTCGTACTTGAAGGGTTTGTTCATGCTGCGCGAAATTTAGTTATTGGGTGATGAGGAGGAAGTAGAAACACATACCATACATAGGGCCAATGAACTAAAACATGCCTGTAAAAGTCCCTCCAAGCTACTTCTCCGATCCAGCCTTTTATGCCCTCCTTGCCACCATCGAGCTTTTTTACACTGTTGAGGTCTCTCGCCATACGCACACTCGTTCGAGCGGCTAGTGTGCCGGCCGCATGATGTACACTGATTCGGCCAGTGCTGTTCAGAGCAGGAAAGTTACGCGTATCCTTGTACTTGATGACCTTCTCGGTAAGAAAACGTTCTAATCGATCGATAGCTGCTGCCTCTCCAGCTGGCCATAGATGGTGAAACCGCTCCTTCTCCTCGACTGTAAGAGACTTGCACTCTGGTAGACCAGGTACTCTGGAATCGAAAAGCTTGATAAACTTCTCACGGAAAGCGGCAGGGTTCTTCTCTGGCATGGGGCGCTCGTTGAGAAGATGAGGGTGTGCGTGGAGGTGTGCAACCCAGGCACGGTACCAAGGGGTGTATACTGCGTATTGTTTTCCGGTACCTGTCTTAAGACTTCCGGGTGGTATGACGCAGTCATCGTGTTGTGGATCCATGTTGATACCTTTCTCCAACATCATACGCACCAGTCGCTCTTCCCGGCGCAGCTCATCGGGCTCATATTCAAGGTTACAGAAGACGTTCTTTACGTTCCACTCAAGTGCTAGTTCGACCAATCGCTTTTTTGTGTTCTTCCTCTCGTGTACCGTCTCAATGTATAGGGGTATGTTGAGCTCTTCTAATTCCTGTTTGAGCAGCTGCACCGAACGAAGCTCAAAATCACACTTGGACGGGCTGACAAGATGCGCTTCCCAGTCTTGTGGGCTCATCATCCAGACAGTAACTAGGCAAATTCCTTTACTCTTTGCGAGCTCTGCAGCTTTTGAGAGGCTTGTGTTGTCTCGTATGCGTAGGTCGCGCTTGAACCAATGTATGACTGCATCGCCATGGCCACCTTCGTTTCCGCTTTGTATCTTGTCCCTTCTCTGCTTCGTATCTTTCAAAGTTTTCTCCAAGATTGCGATTGGCCGTGGAATTTCGTTGGCGTTGTACATGGCGCATCGCTCGTTGCTCATTTCTGCCGGATAGTATCGCCGATCGACTATGCCTGCTCGTTCTTCTGGCCTCGAATGGTCAAAATCGCCTTCTCCGTTCTGGATAGCACCTCCAGGTGCGCAATTTTCAGAGTTTCTTGCGGTCGCATCTGTAAGTGGTGCGCTGTTTGTGAATGCTTTATCAAGAGGTTTGGCTATGCGCGAGCGCTTGTTGGGTGCGTTGCCGGATGCGTCAGTGTACTTGTTCGCAGATATGGCATTGTGTGGAATGCCGTTGGATTTACGCTTTGGAGGCATTCTAAGTGCGCCCTTGGAAGCATGTATGAAAGGTCGAGGTGATACGTAGCACAGGTAGGTCAAGTATGCCCTGTGGGTTGGAAACACCAGCATAGAATTGAATGGTCTGAGAGGGACGAAACAGCGCATGCACAGATACCTGGCCTCACACTGCTAGCCAACAATTGAAGCCCGTTCAGAGAAAGATACAGGTTGACATCTTGTGTTTTCCCGACGCGTTCATCGCTCGCGTTGGCTTAGCACCGATCAATGACACAGATCGTCCCTGAAACATTGAGTCGAGATCGGTTGGCCAGATTAGCGAGGCCAGCCCCTGTCGACATCCCCCGCGATTTAACGGGCGCCCAATTTCATAGCTGTGGTCGCATCTCGATGCGCATCGTTGGTGATGGTTCCCATATGGTTTGCAAGAGGTTGGCTACGCGTTCGAAGTCCAGGAACCAGCTAACGGAACTATCTCAGAAGAGAGGTAGGGTCTGGTGGGGTCAAGCCGGAGAATGGGCCATCGGGCGCGCGTTCTCTTTCTGAGTCGGTTGTTTCCGACCCCAACTCCATCGCGTGAGTTTTTGTTTTCAAGCCCCATCCCAGCTTATACATGAGGCACACTTGAAGCGACGGCGGAGCTCAGTAGAGCGAACATGACGCGATTCTGACATTCTGAGTGTTTGTCCTGATATGTGACCGCTGGTGGACAAAGGCTTTACTGGCCGCTATCATTCCATCTTATGTCTTTGGGGGGCCATTGGTAATCGTACGTAATCGGCCCACGGAAGAAGGGCTACTATAGATATTTCGAGGCATGAGAAAGTCGGTGTAATCTTGCGTGAGATTGAAGAGTCGACCGATGACCGAGGGGACGGGAACTTGGCGGCGCGCCTACAGCAATGCCGAGCGGAGAGAAGAGGTCGCAGAAGGTGCCTGGGCTAAAAGCTACTGATATTTCCAGTATGACGGCATAGTGGCATAGTGAGGGGCATGACCCGTAGCGCAATTGGAAGGATGGGGATTGCAGGCCGTTATGGGAGGCTTGGTGGCGTCGTGATTAGGCTTGGCCCAGCACTGCCATTGGCCCCCAGCAAGCGAATAGCTTAGGGCAAGGCAGACATGATTGGGATACGGATCTCATCCTGGAAGCAGCATCGCAACTCCACGTGAATCATTATTTTTATAGCTGAGATAAGATTGCGATGGCTGGGCAACCTGGACGTCGGTTGAGGCCCGAGGAGGTGGTAGAGGACACGACGGGCCATGGCGGGTTACCAATGGCAAGTGGTATGGCCAACGGCATGGTGATTGGGGGGCCAAAGTGCTGGCTCGTGCGCGCGTGATGGAAGAGCATGGGCGGCAAAGGTGAGCTACTGCTACTCTTGTTGTTGCTGGTGGTGGCTGTAATGAGGAAGAAGAAGATGATGATGATGATGATGATGAAGGCGGCGGCGGTGGCGAAGACTAGGCTTGGGATAGGGCAAAGGGCGTTGAGAGAGGGACAGGCACAGGTACGAGCCGCGTGAAGCGAGGGCGGTGGAGTGGAGTGGTGGAGTGGAGGCGTGGGAGCGGGGCGGCAGGCGTGGGTACCAAGGCAGCCACAGCATAGTCGGCACAGGCAAACACCAGCTGTGCCACGCTGCGGTCCCAGGCTAATGCAAACATTCCAACCCCAACCCATTTCGCGGTATTGTTCTGATTCCAGGTGAGTGTTGGCCTTTTTTTTGTTCATCTTCTACCGTTAGGGTGGCAACCCATCGTAGGCCTCGATGCTCGGCCCTACAAGGCGTCCAGCTGAAGACATTTGCATGCGGCCAGTCGCACACCGAAGATGAAGCCGTCTGATGCCTTCGCACAGCCACGGTACAGCAGTAGTATCGCCTACCAGGCGACTTGTTTGGAAGCAACCAGGATGGCCCACACGTGTCTGCGCAAGATGGCTCGCCTAACGTACCTATCCTCATCTCACTCACTATGCCCGAGAGGGGGGCCTCGCAGCTAAACACCAGGCCAGGCAATGCCGAGAAACATGCACCAAAGCTTAACTTGAGCCTCTCTTCAGGCATCCCACTGACTAGACTCCCATCCCTCCAATCGACTCCCACCCATCCCACTTGCTGCGGACAAGGGCCGCCCCAAAGATAGCCCATTCACACAAGACTACCGCGTTCTGGCCGAGCGTTCACCCACGGCCCTAGCGCGTCTTTGACCATGGTAACCGCCTCCGCCTACTCGTGAAGCTGGATTTAGGAAGGATCGTGGGGCCGAAGTAGGGAATCATGATGCTGCTGCGAAGGCAGCGACCCGTGAAGGTCAACAGGCAGAACTGCACTAAGGAATTGCACAAGCGTGTGCTGAGATGAGAGGCCTCATGGCATATATAAGACTTGAGACGGAATGCCTCATGCACCACCAACAACAATGGCCAACGTGGATATCGCCCGGTCTTCAGCGCCCGTTGTGGCATCCTTTGAACTGCAGTCTTCCCTCGCCCATTCCCATCCCTTGATAGTCTCCCACGCCCTGTCCGTGGCTGAAACCTGTTCCCTGCTGTTTGGAATCTACGACTTGGCCTACAAGTCGCTATACCATATTCACACCTCATCGACCATGTCGCGACATTCCAGCACGGATTTGAGTCGGTCAGATCCAAGTCTCCAGGCCAATGGCTGTCTGAGAGCGCCACCGCAGCCAGACCCGGAACCTGCCGCACCACCGTATGTATCAACCAATCAATTGCCCAACCCTCTGCACATATAACCCAATGTTGGCTGCGTGGACAATATCCAGCCATACTGACTTGGCGCAATCAGTATCATCATTCTTGCCCGAAGTGGTAATAAACGAGCAGTGCAGCCTAGACGCCAAACTCAGGTACCGGCCCCTGCTGAACAGGGTCTTGGGGCTCGCCCTCCTACGTCATCCTGGCCGTACGTAGACCCCTGTCCAACCCACGCCCCATTGACTTTCCCCTCCTCTGCCTGATGCGATTCTGACTTCTTGTTTCCCACTCGCTACAGGCAGCGACAGCCATCACGCCATAACCTTAGAAGCCGATGCAACAAACAGCCATCTTCCCGCCCGCCAAATAAGCCCAGACCCCAACCCGAGCCGCATCCTGCTCCTCCGTAAGTCACAAGTCACATGGCTCCCACCCAATATCAAGAGTGCATACAAACGTGGCACGCGACACCATTGCGCTCCCTTTGACACACTCGCTCTCCGGGCCTCCGGCCACACCCGTCGTGTATTCGTTGCTAACGGCAGACTGTAGTGTTATAATCCTCTCCAGCGAGCAGCAACAACAAAACCAAGCACCTCCTCCACCCAACCCTGTCACACCCTCATCATCAGTACCCACACCTCACACCCCCCACACAAACACACCATCACACAGCGCAATGGGTTCCAAAGTCAGCAAAGTGCGCGAGCGAGCTCAAGACGGCAAATTGCAGCCTTCGCAGGAACAGTTGGACAAGGCGCAAATGAAGGAGCCCAGCAACTACTACACGCATCGCAGCAAGAGCATGCGCAGGAAGGCGGGAAAGGCAGGCGAGGCAGGCGGCAGCGCTGCTGGCGCTTCGGGGACGGCCTAGCTAGCTAGCCAGCTAGCCATCTGAACCAGGCAAACAGGCAAGCAAGCAGGTTAATCGTTGGATTCAGGGTCCATTGGACTTGGGGCGGGAGCTGCCAACGGACATGACTGACGGGTTTGTGCTTTCATTGGGAGGTATACCTTTTTCTTTGTTCTTCTGCGTTGAGACCTTTGTTGATAGAGAGGCACCGCTTGGAGTTTGTTTGTTTTTCATTTTCAATTTCCTTTTGTCTACGAAAGCCAAGAAACCGATTGGTGTGGCCATTGGCGTTCCTTTGCTTTTGCCCCCGTTTCCCATGTGGGCAAAGTTCACTCCATGGTATCTCTTCTTTTTTGGGTCCCTTTTTTCTTTCTTTACGAAACTATAATTAGTCAGCCACCTCAGGCCATCCTCACATCGACTTTGATTCTCTCTCCCGCTCGTGTCAGCGGTGAAGGCGTGCATTCAAATCACCACACTACTCGCGAACCCCCGTGTCGTACCAGTCTCAACATCACGCTTGCAATACGAGCATTCTGTGGGTAGAAACGTTGGATTACATTACTTCGTTCAGCCCTCTAACAAGGACCGCGATTTCTTCTTCTATTTCGAAAAAGAAAAGAAACAAGAAGAGGATTTACTTGTGCATAGTAGTAGAATGGCCAGCACCACCGCCCACGCGGTAGCTCTCAGGCGGGCCATTGTGGCTCTTCATGACGCCTCCAAGATCGAGCACAACCTTCTGCAGCACAACGTTGGCCTCGACAAGCCACAGCTTGAGCGTGTGCTTGCCGGGCTCGAGCGCACCGTGGCTCGTCGTGTTGTACCACGCGCTGTCGGCGACGGCAGTGCCCCAGTTGACAGGGAAGTTGGGCTGCTTCTGGTCGATGACGTACTGGCGACGAACCTGTGGCTTGTCGTCAATCTGCGCAATGTACGCGAGCGGCTTCTTGGGGTTGATGTTGTGGGTTGGGGTGAGGATGAGGGTGAGGTTGATGCCCTTCTCCTTGGGTAGCTTAGTAAAAGTGACAAAGTCGTATTCGAGGCTGGGTGCGCTGGTCGAGTCCAGACCCTCGGCTAGGTTGTCGGCTAACTTGACGGCAGAGAGGGTGCGCCCGTATTTTGGAAGCACCATGTAGCTGTGATTTGAGGAGCCGGGGGTCGAGCGGGTGTAGTGCTCGGCTTCGAATGCAAGTTGGCCAGCAGACTCGACGAATCCATCAGTGAAGTCGGATGGAATGGACGTCTTTTTCACGTTGAAGGTGACCTTGGGCCTACCTCCCGCGGTACCAGCGTCGGTGGAAGAGCTGAAGTTGAGACTGCTCTGCGCACCGAATCCATCTTGTACCTTGGTCCAGTCTACATCCACGTAGACTCGGACGTCCGCGTCGTTGGGCTTCATGGTTCCCTTTGCTTGGGAAAGCGTCACGAAAGGATCCGCACTGATGTTCCATGAGTACTCCTCTGTTCCACGATGCGAGATTTCGATCCAGCGCTTGGGGGTGAAAGGGGTAATGTCCGGCAAGGCCAAAGAAGATCCGCCGTTGCTGTGGTACATGTCGTCACCAGGGATACTAGCGTTGGAGCCTTGCACGTGGATAGCCATGTCGCCTGCTAGCGAGCGCTCCCATACCTGTACCCAGCGAAGATCAGGGGTGGACTGGCGCATTGGCTGTTGCCTATTGAATAGTTAATATCGTTCAAGGTAGGTTCTCAATGAAAAACGAAAGCGCAATCTTACCAGTATCCTTGGTATCCCAAGTGGGTCTGGTCCATCATGTGGTTCCACTTTCCGTTCAGCATGGTGTGGTATTGCTTGGTGAGGTTGTGGTCCTTCATCATACCATCAATCACGCGCTGCATCCAGACGTTGGCGCTATTGCGGCCCTGTTGCGCATAGATGATATTCCTGGCTCCAGCGATCTGGATTGCAACGTGGTTGCCACCAGCGAGCACACGGTTGAGGACAATCTGGTAGAAAGCGGGCTTCTGCTCAGCGGGAAGAGCGTCGTTGATTGCGTTGGCCTTTTCGGCGATATCCTCCCAGCGAGCAAGAATCTGATCAGCCTCTTCATAGTTGAGAACACTGTAGGAAGACGGCTCAACCCATTCGAACTTGCGCATGTTGGAAAGCGTGCCGTATTCGTCAAGGATGTCTGAGATGGCCTGAGCGTGCTCGGAACCAAAGTTTCGGGTCGCAAAACCAGTAAGCCATTCAGGGACAGACGTCTCATCATAAGCGTCGATGTCGTAGGCAATGTCGAACCAGTGGCTGATTGCGATTTCCGCAGGCTTGATGTCTCCAACATTGACAATCCAGATGCGGTCCGCGTCGCGATCCTTGGCCAGTCTCATCTGGTCGTAGGTCTTCTGGAGCTGGATAGTGTCCTGCCACTTGTAGTTTCGCGAGTCACCGACGTAATCGAAGTGATAGTAAACACCGGCACCGCCAGATCGCTTCTTCTCGTCGCCGACAGGAAGACGACGGATGTTTTGCCAGTTGTCTTCAGTCCAGAGGAGTGTAACCCAGTCGGGAACTTCCATACCCGCTTCGAAATAGTCCTGGACTTCCTTGTACAAGCACCACATCTGGGGAACTTCAGATGCGTTACCATGAACCTTGGTCAAGATCTCCTGCTGTGCTTGAACAACAGCCTCAAGTACTCCAGTCTGCACATCTGCAGACATGGCTGTGTCGTGGTATCCTCGCATACCGATTGTAACAACATTCTCGTAGGGAGCAGCACGCTGGGCACCCTCCATAAAGAAGTCGTAAAGAGTTGCGTTGTTTGTGGCCCATGACCAGCCTGACTCGGAGCCCTTGGCCACCTTGCTCCATTCCTGGGTAGCGCGGACCATTGGCTCGGTGTGTGATGTTCCCATTACGATACCGTACTCGTCAGCCAGAGGCTGATTGCGTGCGTCATCTACGTTGAACATGCCGTTCCACATGGCCGGCCAAAGGTAGTTAGCCTTTGACCTCAGCAGCAGCTCAAAGACACGGGAGTAGAATTGTGCTCCAAAAGCAGAGTTGTATGGAGACATGGGGTAGCGCTCGTTGACCCAGCCGGTCAAAGCGGGCGCCTCGTCGTTGATGAAGAAACCGCGATACTTGACAGAAGGGCTTTTCTGGACCTTGGTAGTCTTGAGTAGGTAGATGGAGTCGTGCTGCTGGGCCGGTACGTCGGCAAACCAATGCCATGGAGATACACCAATTTGCTCAGAGACATCGTAGATGCCGTAGATGGCACCCCGTCGATCGCTACCTGCCAGGGATTAGCATGCAGAGTGGTCAACCGTTTCAGTGCACATACCAGCGATGACGAGCGCTTCTCCAGTCGTGTTACCAGCATTCTGCACAACAGCGCTAACATAGGCCTCCCATTGACCTTGGATTCCGCTGACATCGAGCTGGCCACTTGCGACCAAGCTATCAATCAGACTCGAATTGCCAATGGTACCAACAATGATGGTGCCCGTAGAGGAGGCGTTGGCTGTGTTGCTGCCGCCAACGCCCCAATCCTCGCTGATGCCTGTGACATTGAAGATCATGGAGGCGTTTGCGGTCGCTGTACCAGAAGTCTTCAAGGTACCGTTGGTACCAGTAACACGTCCGAAGTCGATGGCGAGGTCATGCGCCGCACGCAGAACGCCAGGCCAGTCTGCAGCATCGGCATGAATGGTTACCGGAGAAGCGCGAGATGCAAGAAGAGCGGTGCCATTGGCGTTGGAAGTCGAGATGGTGGGTTTGCGGAAAGGCTCTATGGCAGAGGCAGAGGCAGCAAAAGCAACTGACAGCGACAAAGCGCCAAGAACAGTGCGGGAGAGGCGCTCCATGATGCTTGGACAGGAATTTGGGCGGATGTCCTGGACGAGGCCATAAAGATATGGAGATACCCTGCTTTTGAATGCTTTCCCCAGATCATAGTCCCGTGATCTGCACGTCTACCCCATTGCCCCCAATCTCCACCAATCTATACCTTTAACAACTAGCCACTGTGCATGTGGCAAATAGAGCCATAGCTCTCTGCTGGCAACGAAGCATCCTCCGATGCAGATCAAGGAACGGCGCATTTTCGCAGCCCGACCGGCTGTAATGTAAGGCTAAATTGACGCGACGCACATGATCCCATCCTCTTTGAGCTCGACTTGTTCCAAAAGAGCAGACGAAGCGACCTTGGCCATGTAGGGAAACAAGCAGAGTGCATCATGGTCTGAATGTACGATTGAGCGATGATGTGGGATTGAAGTCGACATTCAAGCGTGGGCGCCGTCACCGCCGTCACCGCCGAGTAGCGAGAGAATTATTCCGGGTGTTCTCTTGCGCATCTTCTTCGGCGAAAACGACGACAAAGTGCAGGTGACGCTCTTTAGACGGAGAATTACAGCGTGAGCAGAGGGTAGGAGGCTTGGAAGACGGGTCCTTGGGCTCCCCTCGTTGCGGTGAAAAGGCTAAATGTGCATTTCTCCCCACAAAGCGCCATGCTTGTTTGGGCTAGTCTGTGGACGCACGCCAAGCATCTCGGAAAGAAAACGTTGGAGAGGGCAACCCGAGAATTAGCCAGAGTGAGAGCAGCCAGCCGTCCCGTGATTAATACTCGGCGCACGCTTGTCCGAGGTGGACTTTCTCCAAGCCCAATCGCACAGCATTGCTTGTGCCCGAATCTCCGCTCCCATCTTCGCCCCACGCCTCCAGGAACGACCTCCGCAATGGCTCAAGGCGCAGTCAAGAAGACCAAGGCCGCGGCTCCTAAGAAGTAAGTTCAACCCTCCCGCTGATTCCATTCTTTTCCGCCCGCCATGCCTGAATCTTGCGCACGTCGCCGCAATCCGTCTACATACCGCATCCTGAATGCCCTATCTAATACTGACCATATTTTCCCTTTCACCCTAGGCCCTCCCAGCGTGTCCAGCACGGCGCCCGCGTCATCAAGCCCAAGAAGGCCTCTATAATCTCACAGAACAAGATCAAGCACAAGAGCAGCGCTGGTCTGGTCGGGCAAACAGAAAAGCTCCTGGCACAAAAAGCCGGACACTTGGAGATGCTCAAAGGAGGCAAGAAGGACAAGAAGGAAGGTGGCGATAGGAAGAAGTCTGGTTGAAAGGGTTTTGGAGATGCCAACTACCTTCCTAGGGTACGGCACGAGCAGGATGTTCTACATCCGCAGGCCCGGCATGCTCTGAGTGTCCCTCAGCTCGCTTTGGACATGGCAGCAATACGCAGAACCAAGCAAAGCGAGCTCTGCGAATGTTGAGGATTGAGCATATAGTAATGCGCCTCCACCGAGAGACATGTCTGACTTCTCCCCACTCACAACCACCATACAGGAGCGCATTGAAGCAGGGTGAACAAGGGGACAGAAAACCATCTTGTTAGCATGTGAAATGCTTTGCTCATCTCATTGGAGATGCAACCTAGTTTTAGCCCCAGCCGTGCCGTTGACCCAAGAAATAACAACAACTTTGCCAATTAGAAAGCCCCTCAAATGATTCCAGCTCGTGCAGCTTCACCTCCTCCAGCGTCTACAACTGCCTCTCTCTTCATTCCTCTGCCAAGACCGCCTTCACCAACTCCCATCCGGCGTGCAACATAGCGCTGCGCCACAATGCCCACACTGAGGTTGATAGTCTCTTCCATCCACTCACTGACCCACTCCCGTGGATCCACTCCTCCGCTCTCAATGATCTCTGCGATTTCTTGCGGCAGCTGCCCTTCCTCGCCCTCGGCCTCGGTATGGGTGGGCGCGTCCAGCCACTCTATCCACTTGGCAGGAATCGATTGTGAAAGGCCCTTGAAGCTAATGCTGTGTATGGGGTCATATAGGTAGATTGCGAATGCCACCTGCTCTTCGTCATCATCCGAGTCGTCTGAATCGTCATCGTCCTCTTCCTCTTCTGCTTTCCCCTTCTGACCCGCAGATGAGGTTGCAAACAGACCCTCTTGTTGTGGGTAACTGATGGCCTGGATGGCAATAAATATGTCGCTGCTCCTCACAGGGTTGGTCTCGCTCAGCACTTCCGTCGCTTGCTTTGCGGCTGCTTCTATGCCTCCTCTGGCGTTGAAAAACTCGTTTGCATAGGATTCAGCGCTCACTCGGGCAAGCTTGGTGCCTTCAACAAGCCCTTTGACTAGACTCAAATCGCGCTTCTCCGTGTGGCGCCACCATGGACCGTCATTCCAACTTCCGCCACCACCCCGGTACCCCTCTAGGGACCCTCGCTGCGTTGACTCGGTGCCGCGCTGGACGACCATGAGGTCGCCGCCTTCTACTTGCGACATGACCCCAGAGAAGGTTTGGTAGATGAGGGGGTCGAGGGAGGGGTAGCCGATGAGGTCGTGTGTAATATGAATCTGTAGCCGTTCATGCTGAGAGATTGGCGGTGCGAGTGTGTTCAAAAGGTTTGTGAAGGTGGGTACGGCACGCTTGCCGAGCTCGCCGCCTATAGTCTGTCAGTATGGCAATGGTGTGACTTGGTGGCTGCATCCGTACCAATGCCACGAAGGGCGCCGACGTTCCCTCGCACCTGCTCCGCCCATCGCTGCGCCTCTTGGTTCTTCTGTATCTCCTGGTAGGCCGCCTCGGCTTGCTTCCGCGCCGTCTCTGCTGCTGCAGTGGCAGTCGACACAAGCCCTCCCCATCCGCCTCCCCACCATGAGCCTCCCCCCGACGAGCGCTCCTCTTTTGGCTCGGACGCTTGTGCTTTGGCGGGTTCCTCTTTGGTCGGCACAAAGCTCTGGTGGTAGGAGCGGGTGCTCTCGCCGGACTTCCTTGGTGCTGACGGCCTGTTGTCTTCGCTTGTGCGTGCTGAGCCGGTGGATGAGGGTGTCGCGACGCCTGGCGCCCGGCGGTTGCTGGAGGCGGATGACGACGCTACTTTGGGGGTGTTGGGACGGCTGATCTGGCGAGGCACGGCAGACTGCGGCGCCCTGCCCAATTGCTCGAGCTCATCGAGATCTTTGAGAGCATCGTCCTCGACCTCAAACTTCTGGCGAGGCGCGCGAGTCCCCCTGGCATGCTTGCTAGGCGGGGGTGCGGGTGCCTCGGCCAGCTTCTCCAGTTCGGCGAGCTCTTCGTCCGCCGTCTTGGGGGGCATGGTGGCCAAAGAGAGAACAGAAAGAAAAAAAAGAAACACGCAAAGGCAACGGCAAAAGAAAGCGGGGCAGAGTGTGGGTGCAGGCGGAGATAGTGTGCGTGAGTATACTTACAACATGCACCCACGGCAGCCGTACGTAGAGACGTCGGCGGATTGTCTGGACCGTCTGACAGGTACATGCTGGTCAATTTAGCGTCAGGCCCATGATTGGTCGGGCGACCATCTGCCAAGCGCATCATGGTTCGCTTTTGCTGTAGCAGCCACGACCCCGAGACAAAGATCATCACACGCCGTATCGCGTACTATTCCATTTGGCATTTTCTTTCTCTAGTACCCTCTATCTGCCGCTTGCGCCGGCCTGCGCGACCTCGTTGCTGCGGCATAAGGTTTTGTTCGCCTGGCAGGCCTGCAGTTTTGCGTCTCCTTAGCAGGCTTACGATTCGCGCGCTACGCCTCCCTGGGACCCTCCATGGAAGCATTGTGTTGTCGACATATGCGCCGTAATCTCAACCCGACGCAAATTGTTGCTCTCGTGTCGCTGGCTGGCCCCAATGCCCCTTTCCAAGAATGCGCCTGCGCGCTCCTTACAGCGCAGGAATTCGCAGCAAGACGACACGCCTACCCGTACCCGTGGTCGAGGAGCAAAACCAGCCCCATCAAAATCAGATGCTCCAGAGGGCGTCGCACCAAACAGCAGTCCTACTAAACTCAGTCCCACCATGACGAGGAAGACGACTCGTTCGGCCTCAAACATTTCAGGTAATTCGCTCGAGGCTGCATCCGACATCTACGCCTCGTACGAGCATCCCCTGTTCATGGTGTTTGGCCTGTCGCCCGAATTTTTCAACAACCTCAAGAAGCATCACGGCAAACTCCCAAAGGAGCGGGAAACTATCGTCAGTTCCTTTACTGAGGGCTCCCCTACTCCTGAAGAAGATGTAACTGAATCTGAGGAAGAGAGCGCCTCAGAAAGCGAAGATGACATGCCTGTGGCGCCTCAACCTGCGCCAAGAGGCCGCGGTCGCGGTGGTCGCGGCTCGCGCGGTGGACGCGGTCGAGGCGGCCGTGGACGAGGCAGAGGCGGACGCGCCAGAGGAGGCTCTGGAAAAGCGACGCCTTCTTCTTCAAGAGCTCGCAATGATACTGCCATCTTCCCCTTCACAGATGGAGATGATGCTCTGTCCAACCAGAGCACGCCGATCAGCAATGCCAAGACGCGAACACGCTTGGATGGTAGCGCGTCAGAATACAGCTCAGACGATGACAATGAAGAAGCAATTGAAGATGACGAAAGCGAGCCTGACTACGATGGTATGGACGTTTCACAAAAATCCCAGGGAACGCCACATGGCTCTCAACCACCCGACACGGGCAATTCCATCCATGCAAGCGCACACATGTCGGGACAGGCGCCTGACTCCAAATCCGAATCAACAACAAAGACTTCCAACGGACACGGTGTTCCCCGGTTTGCCTTGTTGCCACAGTCAGCGGCGCAGACGCCGAGAGATTCTGCATCGACACCGGCAGAATCCGCTGTTCCCAAGTTGCTCGACCCCGAAGAGGACGTTCTCTCAGATTCTGACCTTCCCTATCCTTTCATCTACGACGCGCCGTCTCCGGTTGAGGCCGATTGTGAGGACAGGGCCGACTTTCTTTTGCAAAAACGTTTCAAGCCAATGGCAGATGTGCAGGCTGCCATAGCCGCCCTGACCAAATTCCCTGCCTCTCAAAGAAGTACAGAGAATCTCTATGCACTAACCGAAAATGCACAACACATTCTCAAGGCCTGGCAAGATGAATATCTCATGTTGGATGCAAGAGTGGGTGTTGCCTGTAAATCTGACTTGTTCTTGACTAACAGCTCCAGACTGCCCCCCACATGCATCCAGCCAAGAAAGCTTGCAATGGCGGGCGAATCCCATTGGTACCTGAGGTCTTTGAAGACATGAAAGAGGCGGATTTGTATGGCTACACCTATGATCCCAAAAAACCATTAGGATGTCAGGACCCCTGGGCTCAACGACCAGGTGCGGAAAAGGGTGGCCGTAGGGAGCTCCGAACGCGCCGAACGCGTGATATGTTAGAATCAGCAGCCCCAAGCGAAGAGGAATACGAAGATGACAATGACGGCCGTCCTTCCAAGCGACAACGAAAGGCCCCCCGCAAATTTGACGGCACTGAAGTGGCCACCGGTGCCACCACCCCGAAGAAGCACAATGGATGGGGTGGCGCACGTAAGAAGGGCGTCAGCAGGTTTGCAAAACCTGCGTCCGAAACTCCAGAGCCGGAATCGAGGCCTGTAAAACGAGCAAGGGCAACAGCCAGCAATCTGCTCCACCAGCGTATCCAAGAAATGCGAGAAGAATCCATCATCGGAAGCTCTGGAGACGAAGAGTCTTCAACCGTGGATGTTGATGAATATACGGAAGTTAACCCCAAGCGCGGGCGTCCGGCTGGTAGCAAGAATTCCGCTCGACGCAGCGACTATGGGGTGAAGAAAGGCCCACGCAAGAAGACGAGCGATGCAGGCACGCCTGTACCATCGGCACACGGCCCTAACGCACCGCCACCTGCACTCAACTCAATGAGTGAAGGCCAAAGTCAGTTTACTATTGAAACCCAGCCTTTTGCAGAAAGTACACCCTTGATGGCACCGAACTCTGCTGAGACGGTTTTCCAAGGCACGCCGCAAAATCCTGCACCGCCTCAAGAGGTGCCGCTGGTTCATCCGAGTGAGTCTAGTACGCCAGACGCGTACATGCTTACTGCACCGCTGAGTCAGTACACCAACAACTATGTCGACGAGTCGACACCCGCCTCAGGGTCGAGAAGGAAGCCACGCGTTAAGAGCGAAAAGCGAAGTCAGTCGATGACTATGTGGTGGGCCGAACGTAAAGCCAAGAAACGAGAGCAGGACGAGAAGGAGGGCAAGCCAGCGAAACCTACACCGTCAAGGTCAAATTCTGCAAGTCGAAAGGGGGCTAGACAATCTGGAGGATCTGCTGCTGCTGCTGCGACGCCACAATCACAACAGTCAGAGTCGCAGCAAGCATCTCCAGTTCACCATGCACAGCACGCTCCTCCGCAGCACAGTCCTCACCATGCGCCTCCAGAAGCATACTTTCATTATACCCAAGGACCACCTGGACCACCACAGCACTACATGTATGTCTCTGCTCCAAGGACGCCACACCACATGATGATGTCTTATTCGCCGCTTGCTGCGCTCTCAAGTGGCTCATTCCCAGGCCCATTTTCACATCATCCACCACACCACCAGCAAGGCATTCCTCTTGCCCAGCCTAGTTCTACAGGTGGACCGTTCGGAGGTGGACCACGCCAACTTGCCCCAGCGCCCACAAACATGCCGACCTATCCTAGTCCATACGGCCCGCAGAGCCCGGCCGGCGGGAGACCAAAGAGCCGTGGTCAGTCAATATCCAAGAGTGCTGGAAATGGACAGCAGGCGCTGGCGCCAGCACCGCCTCAGCAACAACAGGGACAACATTCTCTACAGAGCCCACCAATCTTTACTCCATACGTGCCCGTCAGTATGGCCGGGGGTATTGGGCGCGAGATGCCCTTCAAGGTCATGGTCCCTGGGCCCACTTTGGAGAGGAGAGAAAGCCGTTAGGTGCGGTTGCTTGCTGGAGATACCAAAAGCGGCAAGGACCGGGATGAAAGCGAAGACGAGACTTGGATGCTTGTATAGAGGGTGGGATTTTTCTGTTTTACTCGTAACAAGAGCTCAAAAGCGAAGCTGCGATTGCATAATCCAGGGCAAAGGTCACGAGAAGTCCTTTGTACTATAGTTCTTACACCGAAGCGTTGATTTTGTCGGTTTCTATGTCTGCATTGAGCATCGCGTGGTTATGGGCTTTTCACTTCTTTTAACTAGGCTTTGATTTTCTATTCACAACAAGAAATGTAAACGTGTCTGTCTTGTGCGATTGTTGTACTTTAGTTGGCTAGTGTGAGATTGGCACGCCGCTCCTTCCTCAGCGTTTGCGGGACTGCCTTGGCGAAGCGGTGACTGCAACGTCCCTCACTAACTTCCTCTCTCACTTCCCTCCCCACCTGACAATAAAAAGGTATCCAGAAGACTAGGGCTATCCCTCTAACCTTCTTGTTGTTTTCTCATCGAAAACTTCGAGCACTATGGACGAAGAATCCAGTGGTCTTCAAAACGATATCGTCACCTCTATCGCCTCCTTGGACTTTGATCGCTCCTCAAGCATACCCCCGACTGCCAAAAGACCTATCAAATACATGCATCACGACAGCTTCTTCGAACTTGCACGTTTGATGAAAGAGAAGAAACCGTATACTGCCACTCCAAATCTTACTCCACGCCTATCGCCACCTACTGGACCAAACAGTAATTAACACAATAAAACTGTACACACACACGCTAAAATAACATAGGTTCGCATTCTACCGACCGTGTCCTTGATGCAGATCGCGCTTTTTCCCGCTCGACGAAGCCCTTCACTGCGCCTGAGACTGTCGCTGAATTTCTTGGGAAGCAAGAGTTTGTCTCTTCAGCCAATTTTTCAAAAGATACCATCGCAACCTGCATGTTCGAAAAGGTGGCACGACCCCAGAATCGAGTGGGTGACGAAGTTGGTCTCAGCTGTGGAGACCAGAGTGTATGTCCGCACAAGGCACGGTCGACCATATCTTTGAGCAGTGACCTAGCGAATACCTCAGACCTTGAGCCGCTTCCACATGTGGTATCAGTCGATTCATCAACCTCTACTGGATATCTTCAATCGTCTCGACTAGCACACCAAACCAAAAGCGATTACATAACACAATTGACAAAGCCAACGGAGAATGAGTTTGATGATGCAAAGGAACACATGCCAACTCTCGGACTCCACATTCCAGCTGTCAAGGAAAGCGATGGAGAAATCCGAAGAACAGAGGACGATAATGATGATGATGATGAGTCGCAGTTGTGCAGGCTCAAGTATCGAAACGAAGTTAACAAAGACCACAGAGCATTGATGTGCCGACTCTTGGCTGAAAAGGAGAATCAGATCAAGACTCAACAGCTAAAATTTGATAGCCTGGCTCGGAGAACGGCAGAATTAGAGGCTGAACTCAAGGAGTTGGGGAGAGTGGCTGGTAAGGCTGGATAACTTCATGGCCTCTACTTTCATCAAACTGACAGCTGATAGGGGAGCGCGATTTCCTGCGCAGCACTGTCACGGAACTAACCCGTGAACGAGATGAAGCTTTGCAAGCCTCTACGAGCGCGCAAGACTATCAAGCCCGCATTCAAGAGCTTACCGATACTCTTGCGAAGTTCAAAGAAGTCAACATCGAGCTGCGTCAAAAGCTTGTGCAAGAAAGCCTCATTAAGACTGATCTGGAAGATGACAATGAAGATCTCAAAGCCAAAATTCGCGAGAAGACTACTTTTTGTAACCGCCAACGCGACCAGCTAAAGACTGTCGAACGCGAACTTCAGATCTCTGAAAAGCGTCTCAACGATACAAAGAATGGTCAGTTGCTGCAGGGCGCTGCGCATCTTGTCAAGCCATACATGAATGCTGAGCTGCCCAAGACGGTGGTTGCATGCTCTGAATGCTATGCCAACAATTTGGAGTGCGACAGTAAGGCGAGATGTCGCAGCTGTACCGAACGTGGCGTATTGTGCGGGCGTTGGAGGTGCTCAATGAAGCACAAGCTAGGCGATTGTCCCCTTGCACCATGCAAACTCTCGCACGACTCGCAGGGCTGGCTTATTTTACCAAAAGAGAGGCCTCATTGGTGAGAAATGTGCCGTGATTGGACATGGCGCTGCGTGAATGGAGAAGGTGTAAATCGGGTAGCTGCTTTCAAACGAGTTTACGAATAGGTCTTAGTAGCCGAGTTACGGGACGAGGGGTGCATGGCTTCTATTATACAGGCTATCGTACATGTGCATACTTATGGTTGATTAGTCTTTGCAAACCTTTCCATGGGTTTAGGAATATCGATATATGCGATACAAGAATCTCGATACCCATGTCTTGGAGCTTCTGTTATAAAAATTCGAGCATACATTTATTTCTATTGACCCTTCTTGCAGATTTCCTGATCACTATTTTTAATCTAGTCTTTACCTGCTAAGGATGGAACATAACTATATGACCTGGGAGGGAGGGGGGCGTGACAAGGAATAAATTCAACTTTTAAGCACAAGCATGTGCTCTATGTCTATGCTGTTGCGCAATGTACTGAGAAATTCCATCTGATAAGGCTGTCAGATGGCCGATTGATCGCTGCCGTCTTCTCTTTGCGTCTGAAGAATGGCCTTGGTAGCTTTTGGTTCACGTAGCTAATCATCTGCCAAATCGCTTAAGCTCCCACATCCTGAGCGGCGGATACACGACCAAAGCCCATGCGAAACTGACAAAGTTGCCCATCTAGAAGGTTTTAACATGCGTTACTCAAGTCTGGACATGTGTTTTACATACGTCAGCGCCGTGGGTTCCAACTTGTTTGGCGATAGGCCCAATGTACCAGGCTTGTGCCATGCACATAATGGCGCCAATCCAACCGATGACAAAGGCAAATAACGCGGCGATGCCCAATGGTAGCTTCTTCTTCTGGTTCCATACTTCCCAGTTGAAACCGGTCTTGCGGCGGAAGATCAAATGCTCTTCGAGAACAATGGCAATCCAGATAGACACCCAATAACCCATGAGGGCGAGGAAATTGGTAAAGATTTCGGCAAGGTGCGCGCGTCCTGCCAGTGCGCAGGCTGTGAAGATGATAACGCCGATAGTATTCCAGATCACTCTTGGGATGGCGGCGGCGTAACGACCGAGGATTTGTGCATCGATTCCAGAAGAGTACGTTGGCACAATGAGGTTGGCGACAAGTCCCAAAGCGACAATCACGCCACAGAAAGAGCCAAATGCGCCGAGAGGCTTGTATCCCTCCACAATGAGCGCACCTTGCGATACGCCGTACGCTGCTTCCCAGCCTATGTTGTTCGACATGCCGGATGCCAACCCAATACCTAGGACAAAAGCGAATGTAAAACTACACATCAGGCCAATCATGGTCATGCTGAAGATGCTTAGAGACGATGCATGTTCAGGATAGTAAACGAAGTAGTCGGTTGCACCACCACCGTACGTGATCGCTGCTGCAAGAGTAAGACCAAAGAAGCTGATGCGATTCCCGATGATGGTGTTTGAATTTTCGTCGCCATGAGACTTGGAAGATGTGTCGAATCGCGGGCCTGCGACGCCCGCCAATATGCAGAGTACCACGAGCTGCGGCAGCCATGCCCAGCGCTCGTAATAGTGAAATATCTGGTATCCGAATGTGGTAATTGCCCAAGCAATGACGGCTACGATGATGATACCGACCACGACAGATATGGAATTTGTTGAGACTGCAGAAAGGATTTGGCCTGCTACTACACAGTCGATCATGCCATATCCAAGTAGTACGATGATGTTGAGTGACACAATGATCTTGGATGGCCACCACCCTGTAATGTACCGCGAGAAGATCATGGTACGGTTGCCACTCTTTGGGCCAAATGTGGCCACATAGGCGACTACGAGGCAACCAACCAGTGCACCGAAGACGCTCAATAAACATGCGTCTGTGAAGCCGAGGGCGAACACGGCAGGTCCAAGCATACCCAGTGTGATGTTGTTCGCTGCCAGGTTGACACTAAACCACATGATTGCGACCTGTGAATACCCCAAAAGGCGCAGGCCATGACGTTCGTGGGGCTCGACGCGCTGGATGCCGCGGGCCTCGAGATTGTATGCTACAAGCTGGCTTTCGAACGTCTTCCAAGTCTTTTGCCATTTTGTATAGCGTATACCATCCTGGTGCTCGATATCGTGAGCCAACGGTGAGTTACTTGCGCCTGGCGCATCTGGCGTTTTCTCATGATGCGGCTTCGCGATGGAGCCCATGGTACCGACCTAGAGCCATTAGCGGCAGCCTCCAATTTGTGAAGGGAGCAAAGCATGAGTCCTTTCGCAGGTTTTAAACTGATCAAGTTCGAACCGTATATCTCAGATCGCTGCCACCCGCAAAGGGCACGGCGAGCGAACACCGGTCTCATGCATTGTGTTACCTGAGGTTACCTTGATCGGGCGGCATTCTGCTACTTGGCTGTATCATGGCTGCAATGCCGTACTTTGTTTTGAATGTCGAGTTTGTCATGTACTACAGAGAGATGAAGGAGGAGAGGGGTGTAGGAGGCATTGATTCAGAAAAGAACAATCACATGGGGGTGATCAGGAAGCCCCGCCCGCGGACGTCGTGCCGTCTGGAAGTCCCTGCGTGTTCCGCGCAGCCCAGCCGTAACCCTTGCAACGCGACGTGATAGTGACCCACAGTTGTTGTCATTGAATTCCGTATCGTGAGCATGGCTCTTGCTACAAGGCTGAAAGACGGGCTGAGCGCTAGAAGTGGCGCGAAGAGTCAAGCTTCGAAGACATAAGCTTGTCAACCGTTGGTACGTTCAAGCCAGCCTCTGTAGTTTGACTTCACGACTACACCACACTAGACACGGGATAGTGGTTATCAGCACTACCGTACGCGTTCAACAAGTCTGCGTGACCCCTTACAACCCACTATTCCAAGGCTAGTCCATGTCACATTGATGTTCTCGCTCGACTTTTGCAGATCGTCTAAGACCGGGACAAGGGCAACCCCACAACAAGGCAGCATCCACTTTCTTCGTATCCGATTGGAATATCCAATGTCGTGCCCAATCGCGTAGCTTCGTGGGATGATCCCGCAAAGGCTAAACCGGTTGCCGACCGCCGTACCAATCAATACCCATCGTAGTTGTCTGGATGGTAATTTAGGTGTCTGGCAAGGCGCCCTGGCAGTGATACCTTTCTGCAATTCACCAAGCTATCCTTCAAGTCTCTGGCATCATGGCATGGGTGAAGATCCTTCTATTAGCTATTGGGCTGGCGCCAGCTCTGATTTGCGCTGCGCCAACGATTCACGGGCGCGACTCCAACAGCACATGCAGAAGAACCAGAGTAGCAATCATGTATTTTGGATTAGACGTACTACGCGAATGCAGCGACTGACCCTGTCCAGAGGGGGTGGCGTTGCCGGCATAACGGCAGCTGTGAGTATGCCTTGTTTGATACGGTCTCTGTCCAACCAAGGATCTATCGTAATAAGACCTTTACCATAGTGCTAATATATTCTCAGCATGCACTGTCTAACCAATCGGCCTCCGACTTTCTCATCCTCGAGTACCAGGGTCGCATTGGAGGCCGCATGCTAAACACCAAGTTTGGCTCAGAATCCAACGGGAACCCATATACGGTCGAACTCGGCGCAAAATGGATCTCAGGATTAGGTGAAAACACCAAGAACGGCCCAGAAACCCCAGTCTGGACTTTTTCAAAGCAGGTCAATTTGACGAGTCCCGATTCTGATGCTTTTTCTATTGCTACTTACAATGAGACTGGGGCTGTCGACTACACTGGGATCCTTGATGAGTTTGAAGAAACTTGGACTAGCTTGAGCAGAGGGCTGGAACGATACTCTCAGAAATCTACTACAGGACAGGAGTGCCCGTGCGGGCTTTTGGCAGAGCGGATGGCGACCAAAGGGCGATCCCGTGCGCAAGGCCGTTGAGTATTGCCTATGGGATTGGGAGACGGCGCAGGTAAGCTTTCAGCACAATTCTTGGACACTATCAAAAAGATACTAATTTTTGATCTTGTTACAAAGACGCCTGAGGAATTTGGTTTCGTCGATGCAGTTGACTTGGTAGTAGTAGTCTTGCGCCGTTTGGTGGGCGGAGGGCTACTGGCATGATTCATGAATATCCCATGTCGATATATCGAAGTTTGCAGCCGCCTCAAGGCATCTGGAAGAGTATGTGGCGTCATATACTTACCAATGAGTATAGTAGAGACGCTACTGGCTGATATGTGCTGCAAGACATTTGCTGGTGACGGTCGATCGCGCGTGCACGTGGCCGGGACTAGACGCATCAATCAACATACTTCACATGCGTTGATTGGGCAGCGATCGGCCACATCATTCATCGACCCCTCTCAACCGCTTAACGTTCAACCTCAACGCCACCTCTCCGCCCCTATTGTAATATAAACCCTGGCCCTCGGTTCTTCAGCCACACCCGTATCTCATATTTTTAACTCTTCTAAAATGGCTCACCAACGCAAGAAGAGCCTACTCATCGGTATTAACTATGTCGGCAGTAGCCACGAACTACGCGGCTGCCACGCTGATGTAGACAACATGGCTGAGTTCCTTTCCTACCGTGGCTACAACAACTCTCCAAGGGACCGTGTTATTCTGAGCGACCGCCCTGACGTCCCACCCGACTCTCCCTACTACCCCACCGGCCACAACATTCTTGCGGCAATGGACTGGCTCGTCTCGGAACCTGGATGCACTCTCTTCCTTCACTACTCGGGACACGGCGGCCAGATTGCGGATACGGACGGGAACAGGACGACGGGTCTGGACGCGTCCCTTGTTCCTATCGACTTTGAGCAGAGAGGTCAGATTTCGAGTACGATTCTGCACCAGCATCTTGTCACTCACATGGCACGTGATTGTACCCTCTTCGTGATCATGGACTGCTGCCACTCTGGAAGTGCGCTAGAACTCCCCTATGTTTACCGCTCCGACAGTGATGGTCGTATCAATTTGATGGACAATCTGAAGACGGGTCTCCATCTTGCAGAAGAAGCCCGCGACATCATCTCAGGTGGCTTTACGTTCGATAAGGTTGGCGAGGCGCAACACCTTCTTGCCGGAGCCAGTAGCTTTTTCAAGGGCCTCAGACACATGGGCGAGGAGCAAGGAGAAGGGCTTGAAGGCGGAGAATTTGCTGGCCAGTACGGTAATGAACGGAAGATGGTCACCATGTTCTCTGGTTGCAAAGACGAGCAGACAAGTGCTGATGCGCATATCCAAGGCCGTGCAACCGGAGCCATGAGTTGGGCGTTTCTAGAGATGATGAAGACGACGGAACGCCCGAGCTACGCTGAGGTATGTTTTCTATGCTGTAATATTGTGCGTTGCTGACTGGTCGTAGACCCTCAAACATACAAGAAAGCTTCTGGATGAAAGTAACTATACTCAGATTCCCCAGCTGAGCTGTGGACTGGACATCGATCTGGATGAGATGACACTGGTGCTATAATCTCGATGAAATATGCAAAAAGCGGGCACTGGCCGCCGAGATCACTCTGCTGATATACTGCCATAACTTGACATTAGAATTAGAATTAGCGATGACCTAGCAACATACTGCAGTTTGGTACTCTATGTGTGCGCCCATGCCATCTTGATACCGACAAAACTGCGCTTTGTCTCAGGCAACGGAAACACTGGTAAAGCACCATGGCCAGCCTGATCCAAAGTTTTCTCAAGACAAGCAAATAACATCTCGAAGATTGAAAATTACATTATAATTCAACACGTAATCCGTCAACGTTATCTTAACCGTCAAACATGCTCCAAACCAATACCAAATCCCCCTACGCCCACAAGCTGAAATAGCAGACGACCCCATAACCACCCCACGCATGTATCTACTCCAGAACCAACCTGATCCTCGCTCGAAACGGTACCAGCGAACGGCCCGTGAACGAAATGTCAAGCCTGTACTCAGTTCCAGCCCTCTTTCCTGACCTCCGTACTCTACCGACAATTCCCCTCCTCAAAATCTCTCTCGCCACTCTCCCGCGTTATTACCCAGACTCACCTGATATCGACCCCCTCGCAAGCCAGCGTCCTCGTTGCCGCACGTGCCATGCAGAGTCCCTCTGGCGAAACCAAGCTGGTTCCCGAGGTCTGTCTGGTGGTGCAAAACGGGCCGGTGAGGTGTGTGTCCGGCGTGCGTGCAGAAGCCCGTGTGCATGTGCCTATTCGGTATATTGGCCATGATGGGCATTGTGTGAATTTGATCAACGGACCTGCGTCTGTTGCGGGACGTGTATTTGGGGGGCTCGTGGCGGGAGACGAGGACTTGGTGGGTGCGCGTGAAGCGCCGAAGAAAAGAAAGAGGGTATCAAAAGCATAGGAGTGCAGACCCGGTGTGGGTTGGTCAGTGAGGAGACGAGGCCTCGGGCGCCCACTCGCAATCTGCATTCTACGGGAAGAAACCCACAGGACGCATGGCATGTAACTAGGATAAGGATTGATTCTCAGTAGCGAGGTACATAGCCAGAAAGATAGCCAACCATTCGCATGTACTTAGATCAGAGGTATGTGTAAGAAAAAGGACCAAATAGACATACAAAAGGTATCCCCAATATCCAATGATAATCCATACACACCAAAAACACCTGTCCCGCTGCCTCTTCAGTGCCACCAAGGAAAAGGATCGCGACCGGAAATAAACGCCTCTCGAATGCAACTATTTACCACCCGTCATACGCTGGAGGCGTCCTCTCAAAGACACCTAGTCCTTGGCTACCTCCGCCCTGACCTCACCCTTGACGTTTTCAGTGTCGCGTTCCGCTTCACCCTCCTCTTTTGCTGCGGCAGTCTCCTCCTTATCGTCAGTTTCTGCCATTTCCACGTCAGCGACTGGGGCTGATGTGGGTGCCATTGTAGCGGGCACAGCAGTGGGTGGTGACTCAGGTGGGGTTACAACGCCTGCAGGAGATGATTCACGCTCAGGTGCAGCAGCCGGAGCGGCAGTATCGGTGGTCTTAGTGGCGGCTGAAGGAGCAGCAGTGGCATCAGTCTCAGGAGCAGCCTCAGGAGCAGCCTCGAGAACGGGTTCAGGGGCAGCCTCAGGGACGGGTGCGTCCATGTCAACATCACCATCTTTGTCAACATCCTGTTCAGCAGCAGTAGGCGTCTGTGTACGCGACTTTGCGCCTGCAGAGGGTTGTCGGGTCGAAACAGCGCTTCCACCATTGATGTCTTCCATGAGATCCAGGGCATCAGCTGGAGCTGCATTCGGGTTGGGGAAGTCGGTAATGTTTTGTCTCTTCTTGACACCGGGCTGAGCGCGCACTCCGAGGTTGTTCTTGTAATCCTCATCATCGCTTGCATCATAGAGTTCACCGTCATGCTCGATTAGCTTATCACGCTGGCGCTGTGTCATGCGCACATCTCGGTTTTCGTCCGCATCCATATCATCTTCTTCATCTTCAGCATCTGAGTCCATTGCGCGACCGAGAGCCGTGGGCACATCTGGGATTGTTGTGAAAGCCTCAACCGATGGTCGTCCCGTTCTGCGAATGTTCTCAATGACAGCTGATTTGATCTTATGCAAATAGTCGTGAGAGTTGGCGTTTTCCATATTTGATGGCCGGACATCCAGTTCGTAGTCGGGCGCAAAGTACTCGTAGTAATCGTTGAAAGGTAGCTGCTTGGACATTTTCTCCGAAACAAGCTCTCCAGTCTCGTATGCCCAAGTTCGCGCGACGTTCCTCATGGTGTAACCGCCACCCCCCAAGACGATGACTGGTACACCAAAGCTCTTGACGTACCTGACACAGTTGGCGTGTCCGTCCATGCTCAAATTGAAGCAACCGAGCCTGTCTCCCGAAAGACTGTCACCACCGCATTGCAGAACGATGGCTTCAGGTCCATAATAAGTCATTACTGCCTCGATGACAGGCTCAAAGATATTTCGGTATGTCTCATCGGTGATACCGTCCCGAAGAGGGAAGTTGACAGAGTAATTCTTGCCACTGCCAACGCCAATGTCACGAAGTTCGCCAGTACCGGGGAAGTATTCTCCATATTTGTGGAACGAGACGGTCATGACGCGATCGGTGGTGTAAAAGGCCTCTTCAACACCGTCTCCGTGGTGAACGTCAATGTCGATGTAGAGAACACGCTGCTTATACCTGAGCAACTCGATGATTCCGAGGACAATGTCATTGACATAGCAGAATCCACTGGCCTCGCTCTTTTTCGCGTGATGCAGGCCACCGGCCCAGTTTACAGCGACGTCGCATTTCCCTCGGTTCAGGCGAGCGGCGCCCTCCATGGTACCGCCAGCGCTGATGCCGCAAAACTCAAAGAGGCCGTCAAATACAGGACAATCATCTCCCACATTATATTTACTTTGCTCGCGGGTGAATTGCTCCATGTTGTCTGGCGTGACCTTGTGCAGGAATTCGATGTACTCGTCCGTGTGGAACTGCGTCATCTCGTACTTCGAGGCAGGTTTTGCGCGCTATGTCTTGTTAGAGACTGTCTTAAGGAATGGCATTCAGGGTCCACCTACATAGATTTCCATCTTTGTGTAGAGACCGTAATTCATAATGAGACTATGCGCCATTCGTATACGATGCGGCTTCATGGGATGTCCCGCAACATAGGCGTAGTTGCCGACGTCGGAATCGTAAAAGTATGCGACCTTCTTTGGCTGCGACGCAGTGCCGTTATTGATGTGGACAGCGCCAGTTGGGCCTGCCATGTCGTTTCCGTCCACCATATCCGTGGTGGCTGCGCGCAGCTACGTGACTATCCTTGTGGTGATTGGGATGCTCTCAAAGCTGTGGAGAGAAAACCAAGTGGCTCTTGGTATGCGCGGAGGATGGGAGAGTTTATGGAGTCCTCGAGACTGAAGGGTCAAGAAAAGGTGGAGGGGCCTGGACGAGAGATGGGGAAGCTTTGAACAAAGACGCGGGCATGGAGCATTCGAGCTGCGCTGGGGTACCCCTGCTTAGTGCCGGTACCGGAATAACATCATCGCCGGATATGGCAGTCGCGCAGTTACGTGAAGCTCCGAGCATCGATAGCTCGAAGCCATCATCGCCCTCGCCGCCGCCTCACCCAAACAACCACTTCACTTAGTCGTGGCAGACAACCCCATCTTTGTCTCAAGCCCTTTGAAACCGCCTCTTTGAGAAGACGTCTTTACAACACCCCCACTATGGACCGGTTAAGCAGAATGCTCGCCGCCGCTCAAGGCATGGGTGGCATGGGAGGGCCGCAGGCGGACACCAACCTCATCGACAACTCGGAAACCGTTTACATCTCTTCGCTCGCACTACTCAAGATGCTGCGACATGGTCGGGCCGGTGTGCCTATGGAAGTCATGGGACTGATGTTGGGAGAGTTCGTCGACGACTATACAGTACGGGTGGTGGACGTGTTTGCCATGCCTCAGTCCGGAACCGGTGTCTCCGTCGAGGCAGTCGATCCCGTCTTCCAGACTAAGATGATGGACATGCTTCGCCAAACAGGAAGGTACGCAGTCAAGCATTGGGTCCTTGGGGTTGCCACAGGCTCTCACATGATTCCTTGAGTCGCTGACAAACGCAGGCAAGAGACTGTTGTCGGTTGGTACCACTCACATCCTGGTTTTGGCTGCTGGTTATCGTCGGTCGATATCAACACACAGCAATCGTTCGAGCAGCTCACACCCCGTGCCGTCGCTGTGGTAGTGGACCCCATCCAGTCGGTCAAGGGCAAGGTAGTCATCGATGCCTTTCGCCTAATCAACCCGCAAACGCTCATGATGGGCCACGAGCCCCGGCAAACGACATCCAACGTTGGCCACCTCAACAAGCCCTCTATCCAAGCCCTCATCCATGGACTGAACCGGCACTACTATTCGATTGGTATCAACTACCGAAAGACTGCATTGGAAGAGAACATGTTGATGAACTTACACAAGCACGTGTGGACCGAGGCACTGCTCATGGATGACTTCAAGAGCGAGGGTGAGCGGAATGTGGATAGGCTGCAGAAGCTGGTCACATTGGCGGACGGGTACGAGAAGCGAGTCAAGGAAGAGACGGAATTGACAAAGGAGCAACTGAAGACACGATATGTGGGAAAGGTGGACCCGAAGAAGCGTATGTTTACTCGTGTGTGCGGTGCAATAGGATTTTACTAACAAGAAGATGCCAGACATCTCGGACGTTGGCCAGCAACTGATTGAAGACAACATTGTGTCTGTGTCACGGCAAATGATTGACAAGGAAGCCTCAGTACCCAAGCCAAATGCGCGACAAAGCGGCCATGGTAGCGGCGGTGACGACGTGGAGATGGAGGAGTAAATATGGGTGAGCCCGCGCCGATTGTGAAGAATGTCTGACACTGAACCACGTGGCCATGTCATTTGGTAGTCCATGTGTATCCTGGCTTGGGACTGGCGGGGTCGTGTAGCCTGACAGGCAACGCGAGTCAGAGTATACGTAATCACATAGTTGAGAGACACATGCAAACGCCGTAATGCATAGAGTATGAGACAATGATACCACTACACGCGTGTCTTTTGCTGCTACCCTGGGACATTGATGCTCAAAACGCGCAGGGAAGTTTTTTGGGAAAAAAAAGTGGACCACATTGCACATTCACGACTTGGATTGATCATCACATGGAACCCGACCCAGAAGCCATTTCTGTAAAAACAAAAGGCTATGAATGGCTCCATTTGCCCCGTGTGAACTAGTAAAGGAAAGGAACCCTCCCATCTAGATGAACCATTTTTTTGATTTGAAAAAAAAGAACAAGAACAAGACGAGGAAAAAGTAAGCCGACAGGACTTGTGTGCAGAAGACGGGTAGTGGACGCTGTGGGGAAGAAAGCTGATACGCGGGAAATAAAGGAGGAGGGAAAGGGAGGGGGGGGGGACATTAGGGGATAATGAATAGAGACGGAAGAGGATCCAAGACGACGACAACCAAAAAAAAAA
>JALPSE010000058.1:0-17413 GCA_030558545.1 Bipolaris gigantea
CCTGATCGAATCCCTCCCCCTCCCCCCCTCCCTCACTTCCCTGCCCATCAAAACGGCAAAATTCCACTCGCTATTCCCGCCCCCCGCGCCCCCCAAGGCCATAAAACCCGTCGTCGTCGAGCGCAACCGCATCGACCGCGGTCACAGCGAAGAAGCCATTAGACGCTGCGACCGCGACCGAGAACGCGATCGGGATCGTGAGATCCGAAGGCGTGACGATAGAGGAGGCGGCCCGCAACTCCAGCTCATGGAGCAGGAGCACGACGGCGGCGGCTCGACGTGGCTTGTGATCCAGCCCGAGCGGGGCAATGGCCAGGTTATTGATAGGAGGATGGATAGGAGGCGAGCGCCGAGCGAGGATGAAAGTAGCAGTTTGAGTATTAGCATCGGGCCGGATAATACCGTCAGTGTTGATAGCGGGAGGAGGAGGAGGATCATGGGCTAAGGGCGGTGTGGTTTCTGGGCCGACGGCAGTGTCGCTCAGTGGAATCGTATACGTTGGCATGTACGGAGCATGGCGTGGCTTAGCATAGCATTTAGCGTTATTTTCTCACCATGGTTTTAGCATGCTGTCCTTTGATGTGTCTCGTCTGAGTGCGTGAAGCTGGGTGCGGGATGCCCAGAAACTCAGAGGTCTGTCTGAAGCGGTGCAAGCCCGTCTCTCCCGACTGGGGACGGAAAAGTAGTGTCGAAGACGATGCAAGATGATTGCCCGACAGCGCAGTGAGAAACAGGCCTACATTTTGCCAACAGTCTCATACGATTCGTATCCTACATGTTATGCTCATATCAACCTACACATCGATAATCGTAGCAAATAAAAGAAGAGCAAGGAACAGCCAAAAAAAATCGGCTTCATTCGAATCTAGGGTATAAGATGAGAGTAGCATAGACCAAGACAAAAGCACAGAAAAAGACCAGAGAAGAAACCCGCCACATATCATGCTCCCCCCCCTCCCCCGTTCCCTGCGTTGCCCCGATTTGTACGAAAGAGAGAAGCAAACGCCAGCCCCAATTCCAATGCAGTAAAAACACCCCAAATATCATGACATGCACTTCAACAACGCCCCATGTCCACCTTGGTACGGGCAATGGGGAAAATCGCGTCGTCAATGGCGCGAAACATGACACAAGAAAAAAGAAGAAAAAAAGAGAGCAAGGAGAGAAAAAAATAAAATAAAGCGCATCAAGTCCGGGGATCTAACTTGGCCTGAGTCTTGGCCTTTTCCTCATGCTCCTCTACAATCGGACTCGCAGGAACCTCATCCTCATCACCAACCTCCCTCGCCTCCTTCCACTCGGAGCTCTTGCGGCTGATTCTACCGGGACCAACAGGATCGCGGGGGCTGGCTAGGGGACTCGTGAGTGTGGCGCGCATGCTGCTGATACTATCAGTGCGGCCGTGGCCGAGGAGCCCGCTGCGAATGCTGAGGCCGTCGGCCTGCTTGTTTGCGTAGTAGCTATTGCGGTCGGTGGAGAGGGCGGGTGCGGTAACTCCAGAGGTCGAGTATACGCTCGCGCGTTCTGCATTGACAAAAGCACCGACGTTGTTGGGGCGGTTCGAGGGCGAGTAGATGGTTTCGGGGTTGGCGGATAGGACGCTTAGCGGCAGGGACTCGCGGCTGCCACCATAATGTGACGAGGGCGCCAATGCGCGCATGGAGGCGTTGGTGTCTACAGAATTGCGACGGCGGCGCTTCGAAGAGGAGGCCAGGGTCAGGATCGAAGCATTGTCGGTCAGAATGTTGTTGGCGGTGGCGCCTTGGTAGGAATTGGGCTGCTGCTGGGCCGCCATGTGTGGGGGTATGGCCGAGGGTGGAGGAGAGGTGGGGAACTGGTGGGAGAAGTGAACGGGTGTGGCGAGGGTATTATTTGCGCTGTTCTGCTGCTGTGCTTGGCCAATGTTAAGGACGTTGGAGGGCGCGGTAGATTGTATGGTCGTCAGGGTGGTAGTCAGGGAGTGCTCTGAGCCATGGGGCGAGGAAAATGTGCTACCCCCATTAACAAAGTTGCTGCCGCCCGTATCAGCCTTTGAGCGTGTCGAGTTGAGCGTCTCAGGGAGCGTTGCAACGGTGGGTGCGGTGGACTTGTTGCTCTTCTCCACGCGCTGTGGCCGCTCTGCCGCGGTCTCCTCGGCCGACGTACAGCTAGCATTGGAGCGCGGGGTGGCAGCCGTGGAGACGGAGATGCTGTCGTCGAGCGCATTGGTGCCAGTCGTCATGCAGCCGGACTGGGGGTAGGGGTTGTTCTTGGCTAGGGCTTTCTTGGTGGTAGTGCTCTTCTTGCCGGGGGCATCGGACGACGAGGGCTTGAGGTTGGCAAGGCGCTTCATCCAGCCGACAAAGGGACGCTTGCGCGTAGTATGGCGATCTTTGGTCTTGGTCAGCATATCTGGCATAGTCTGTGGGCGGAGTAAATAGGGCAAGCAGAGCAGAAGAGAGCAATGCAGGGCGGGAGGAGGTGGTTTTATGAGGTAGCCGGGGGCAATGGCTGTGCTGGGCTAGGCGACCGTACCATGGGGCCTCGACGCTGCTTCGGCCGTTGCCATGCTGTCCACGGCCGAATATAGTAGAGCGCGGGTGGTGAGGAAGTGAAGTCGTTGGTTGGGATGGCCCTGCGCGGGACGCGACGTTCTGTGTCGGCAGTCGAGGCGGAAGCAAGTGGAAAGAGAGCGGCAGTGTGGATTCTTATTTTTTGCGTGTAGTATACTGTATGTAGTATCTGCTGGCTTTGAGCGTGTCGGTTGCGCTGACGAGGCTGGGCGACGTGTCTGATATCTCGTGATTGGGTCTGCGTTTGTCTCGGTCGGGGGCGGAAGGGCAAAGGCATTGGAATGGAATAGGCACTCGATATCTCCGGCTGGTTGGACCCTTTCCCCAGCGCAAGTGCCGCCCGCCGCACTGAGCAGCTCTGCCGTCCTTCATCCCTCTTCGATTGCGTATCGCATGTAGATCGTCATGACAAACCCCCGCTCAGCCTCCTTTGCCCCCTGGACTGTTCACAAGGCGGCGCCGGACGTGACATGAGCCGCTGCGGGTCAACAGCCAACAAGGCCGTCAACCACCAGGCCTGTCCTACGTCATGATCCCCATCATCATCATCACCACCACGCCCGCTAAACATGCCATGCCGGACGCCTCAGGCCAAACCATATTGCCCCTGCCCGACCATGTAGTCGCTCAGATCAAGTCGTCTGCCGCCATCGTGTCGCTGGCGGGCGTTGTGCTGGAACTGGTCAGGAATTCCCTGGATGCAAAGGCCACCCGGATTGAAGCTACTGTTGACTTTGTTCGTGGGGGGTGCATTGTCGAGGACGACGGACTCGGCATCTCGCCCCTTGAATTCTCGGACAAAGGACGGCTAGGAAAACTATATTGTATGTCTTGGTACCGGTCGCTGTCTTGCTAGATACTGACCACTTCAGGTACGTCCAAATACCATGCAAAGGAGCCTCTGCTTGGCCAAAATGGCGCCTTTCTCGCCTCGCTCGCTGCAGTGTCCCTCTTGACCATTGCCTCGCATCATCGTGAGTATCGGTCGCAGAACGCGATCATTTTTCACCACGCTAGGGTTGTCGAGCGGCAGTTGCCGGCGTCGGCCCATCACGAGGTGCATGGCAGGCATGGTACCCGTGTCACTGTGCGAAACCTATTCGGAAATATGCCAGTACGGGTGAAACAGCGGGCAGTGATCGCGGCCCAGAAAGATGAATATGAGAAGATGTGCGAAGGACTGAAACATGACATCGCAGGCCTGCTCCTTGGTTGGCAAGGCACTGTATCCGTGCGTGTTCGAGACGGCGACAACAAACCCATTCTCAACCTCAAAACATCTGCTAGAACAGACCAAAGCATAGAAAAGGTCCGTCCGGCGCAGCTGAGTTCCATGCTCAACATCCTGACTCAAGCCAACTACATCGGCATTGACGGGTGGTCATCCTGGGTGCCAGCGTCGGCCTCGACCTCTGCCGTCTCTGTCAAGGGCGCCATATCTCTTGATCCAGCTCCCAGTAAGCATGTTCAATTCCTTTCTCTCGGCATACGACCACTTTCCTCTCGTTCTGGACACAATGAGTTATTCGATCACGTCAATCGTCTTTTTGCACTCTCCAGTTTTGGTACCGTAGAAGAAGAAGCGGTTGTCGATGCATATGAGAAAATGCGGCGGCATTCAGATAAGCGCTTCAAAAAAGATGGCTACACCAATCGACAGCTCAAGATACGCAAAGATGTTGATCGATATCCCATGTTCCATCTCCGTATTTCATTGATAGAGGCTGATGGGATGGCCATGTCTGAAGGTCAAGTCATCGGAGATGAAGCAAACTTGCAGAGTATAATGAATGTTTTGGACGCAATGATAACGCAATGGCTGGCTGTACACCACTTCCGACCGCGCCAATATCGCAAGAGATGGGATGTGCCTGATACGGCTTCAAGTCTGTCGAGCGAGACGGTTGTGAGCGACTCATTGGCACTTCCAAGACCTGCTTCTACAGGGCAGTTATCGGTGCCCAAGAACAAGTCTACATCTACAGGGACTCGAAAGAGAAAGCGCCCGAAAGATTTCAACTCACAAGAAAACTATAAAAAACGGCATCAAGCTTTTGTGACATGGTCGCGTATCAAAAGCGGAAAGTCTGAATTTTTCAATAACCTACCCACCAGGCCCAAGCTAGGAAGTCAAAACGATGCCGGCCAGAACTCTCAAGCAACCATTCAGAGTCCTGGTGGAAATGGACCTTTTGCTTCATTCGCCATGAAGCCTATTGCTCAAGGCGCATTCGGCGCACCCACAGCACAAAGTAATCTTCCTTTTATGGACAAGGCCTCAAATTCTGAAGAGAAGGAGAATGATGATGGCATATTGTGGATGGATCCCTCAACTGGAAAAACTCATTGTTTGAATTCCAGGACAGGTTGCGTAATGCCAAACATTCAATCGCGACCGAATTCAGACCCGTCTTCAAATACTACATTCAGATTTGATCAAAAATCCATAAATAAGTCAATTCGTCTACCGAGTCGAGCCTCGACAGGCACAGCAAAACCCACGCCCTGGTTAGATAACGTGCTCCATAACTGGGAAAATCCCATCTTCAAGCTCAGCGAGCAACGTATTCAACAAATCACAAACGACCAGGACAAACGCAGTAAGCAGCTCATGCACAGCTGCTCCCATGTCGCCGACACATCCTTCGACACCTACACCACCAGCATCTCCAGCAAACTCTCCAAGCCAAGCCTCCAAACCGCCCAAGTAATCTCGCAAGTGGACAAGAAGTTCATCCTCGTAAAAATGCAACCCGCATCCCAAACCAGCGACATCCTCGTCCTCATCGACCAACATGCTGCCGACGAACGGATCCAAGTGGAATCCCTCTTCCAGCAACTCTGCACACCTTCGCCTCCTCAACCTTGCTCGTCGCAACTCGGCCACAAACCAGGCGTCTCATCCCTCACGCTCGAGAAGCCCCTGAGTTTTGCCGTGTCACAGCATGAACAATCTCTTTTCCTAACGCATGCTGCGCGTTTCGCTGCCTGGGGTGTCTTGTACGACATAGCGCCACCACCCTCCTCGAACCAAGCATGTCTTGAAGTGGGAAAAAACAAGGGGAAACGCGAGGCACTACTGCTCGTTACTACACTCCCATCGGTAATTGCTCGGCGATGTATGGCAGATCCCAAGGTTTTGATTTCGATGCTTCGATCGACGGTTTGGGCGTATGCTGAGGGGCGTGTTGCCTCTCTCCCTTGCTCTACTCCTCCTTGTATCACAGAAGAAGAAGAAGCTTCGACAAGAGACAACACATGTTGGATTCGCGCCTTGTCGGCTTACCCCCCTGCCCTCGTCAATCTGATTCATTCTCGCGCATGCCGCTCTGCCATCATGTTTAATGATGAGCTGAGTCTTGCAGAGTGTAGGGAGCTGGTTGGGAAACTGGCACAGTGCGTGTTTCCCTTTATGTGTGCGCATGGGAGGCCGAGTATGGTGCCGCTTGTGGGGCTGGGTGAGCGAGATGGTCAGAGAGTAGCATGTGCACTTGGAGATCACGGTGGGAGTGGTAAGAGCTTTGTGCAAGCTTGGAAAGAGTGGAAGAGGGAAAGTTGATTTATGCCCTATCTGTTGCATGTACACAGTTGAAATGCTCAATCCCTGGGTTCTTACATAATCATCTATGTCACGTTGCGTTTTTCTTCTCTTCTTGATCAAACACCTTACCAATAGACTACGCAAAGCGCTGGGTATTGCCGGATTACGTAAACTTTTATTTACAGTGGTAAATGGGTAGGGGTAGGGTAGGGTTGCCCCGGGTTGAGTACAGAAACCTACAGATCCCTCGCACAGAATACTCGCGCACCATGGCCATAGGAATTTTCCGCCATGCCATGACATGTCAGGCACAAAGGGAGAGTGAAATTACATTGTTCATTGATGGTATTATATTACATCATAGAGAGAAAGGCTAGTTTTCCGCTTCTTTCCGCTAAGAAAAGTTCTGTCATCTGCATCCTGTCTGTTCAACCAAGCTACAGACGGAGCAAAATCCCTAAACACCTTGTGCCCTTTTTAAGTGGAACGCTAACGAGGCGCTTAGTCGAAGGGGTTGGTGCGGGTACCCCAGTAGGTGAGGAACATGCTGAGTCCCACAGTCTCGAGGACGCGGGCAACGGCACCAATGGCAATGGTGTCCATGGGGCGCTTCTCAGTGACGACTTGGGAGACAATCTGCATACGTGTTAGCCCGTGTATCCTTGCAGCTAGCATATCACGTAATGGCCTACAGATGGGGCAGCAGAAGCAAAGAATATCAAAGAACCAAGGTAGGCAGCTCCCTTGTAGGTCAGGGTTCCTGTAGCGTTGATGAGAGCGCCAACACCATAGGCCTGGATACCGGAGCCGAGGATGGAGCTTCCCCATGAAGCGGCGGCCGTGGCGGCCTCCTTGGAGTGGAAGTACTCCTCCTTGGAGTTTGCTTGCTGGGCGCGGCGGTAGGCATCACCAAAGATGGGGCCGAGGACTGCCAGAGAGACGGCGTGGTTGAAGGCGGTGCCGAGGGCAATGGCCGAAGGCTTGACGGGAGGGAGGTCTGTGAAGGAGAAGGAGTCAGTGAGGGGTTCTCATTGCCATTCCACCTGACAAGACACCATGTATATGATCAATGCCTCATGGGTGTATGGCTCAGTGCATCTTGTCAGTGGCAAGGGCAGCAGCGCTTACAGTGAAGGGAGGCCATTGTGTCGATGGATGGAGTGTGAAGACGAGGGTGTTTGTGTATGGGAATCGGAGTGCAGTGTCGATGAAGGCCACTCTCACATGGAGTGCAAGCTTCTTTTTGTACTCAGCATATTTGCAGCTGACATGCCAATGACGTATCTGCCAAGGCCCCACTCATTACGAGCAATTGGACCCAGAACCTGCACCCAGCCCGCGCGTTGTCGCCAATTGACGCAAGGCGCGTCCGCTTTGCGCGGGTCTGGACTGGAGCGCCACGGATGGATCGAGGGAATTGACTTATCTAGCAGGCCTAAGGGAAGAGCGCGGAACAGCGACGGCCGGGCGTGGACGTGGACGTGCGGTGCATTGTGCGTTGTGCATGGTTGCAGTCGCTGCCGTCTGTTGTTGATGCGGATGCGGATGCGGATGCGGGCGATCAGGTACGTCACAGGCCGACAGCAGCACATGGACAAGGGTGCTCGGGCCCACACGTACCCCGTCTTTTACCTCTTCTGCCCGCTGCCCGCCGCCCGCCGCCCGCCTGCGCTTCCAGCCCAGAGTCCACCTAGATTGCGGCTATGTGCCTTGGAACAGGCATGGCGCTCTCACCCCCCCTCGTCCCCCGTCTCCCAAACACACACCTTGCCTTTGGCGGCATCTGACCACAACACAATGGAGTCCCGCGCCAGTCCACGTCGTTGGCGACTCTCGTTCCCTGCTTTGTCCCATACATGCTACACCTGCTAGTCGGCATATCTTCGCGCCCCTCACCCTGCGCTACTACCACCCAGCGGCCATGCTGATAACAAACAAGGCATATGCTCTCGTCCTGCTGCTGCTGCTCGGCGCTAGTCTCCTGCTCTTCTCGCGCACCGTGGGACACTCGCTAGCAGAGTCTTTCTTTGGGCCTCATGCACCCGTTGTACCCTATACCACGCATCTCGTCCTGTTCCAGTTCAAGCAGGGCGCCAGTGCGTTTGCCATCAAGAAGGTCATGACAGCGACTCTGCGCCTGTGAAGCCATTACTAAGTCTGGTTGCTGATAGATCACTTCCCGCTTCTTTGCACTGACCAAGGAGTGCGTGCATCCAAGTTCGCAGAGACCGTACATTGTGTCTATAGCAGGCGGCAGGGACATCTCGACAGAAAACCTCCAGGTACCTCTCGGCTCGCGATCCCTCAACAAAAGGCCTATCCCTCGGAGACTTACTCTGTTAGAATGGCATCAGCCACGCTTTCGTCTTGCAGTTCCACTCCATTGAAGATCGCGACTACTACGTGAACGAAGATCCAGCCCACAAGGCCTTCAAAGAGGCTGCCAGCGCAGTTGTGGAAAAGGCGACGGTTGTGGACTTCCAAAATGGCGTATTCACTGACAAGTTGCGAGTCTAGGAGTAGTTTTACTCCGTACATCCAATCAGGCACATGGGCTTACTCAGCTGCTCAGTCAAATCTGACCCCCATGTCGAGGCAATATTGCACATTCATAAGTTACACATAGACTGCCGAACCCTCATGACACTCCCTTCTTGGTCTCTGGGGTCGCTGCCCGCTCTTCCACCACAGCATCCTCTATCAGCTCCTGCTTTACTGGCTCTCTCCTAGCACTTCTTCGCTTCACAGGGTTTGCTGGCTTGTAATAGTCGATATCCTCAAAGTAATGCATATCTCGCTTCATCTTGACCTCGGGATATACCTTTCGTGGCGGCGGTAATATCCTGTCGTCTATGCCCTCCTTTTGCTCTACCCGCAACCTCTGGACCATTTCACGCAGGCTCTCAACGCCTCCCTGACGGAATTGCGTGACCTTTTTGACGTGTGTCGTAATTCCTGGGGTCAGAGCCAGCTTTGCGGGTCTCCGTGCCAGCGTCTTTGCTGTCAGAGCAAAGCGCATGTCTTTTGGCCCATCAACGAGTTCGAGGATAGCGGATTCGGCCTGATCTTCCTTGAGGGGCTCGATTCGAAGAACACGCGTGTATCCACCGGGTCTGTTTGCATATCGCTCTCTTATGGGGCCAAATAACTTGGGTACCATCTTGTTCGGTTCCTGACGCCTGTCAGTATGCCGTTGCTATTGCCGCTCTCGGCCATCCATACATAGAAGATCTGCATCGCTCTCCGCCTCGTAGCCTCTGTGTTTTTCTTTCCGAGTGTGACAAGCTTCTCGGCTAACCGCTGGGCTTCCTTTGCCTTGTGCCATGTCGTGGCAATGGTTTCGTGCTTGAAGAGCGATGTGACGAGGTTTCGCAGGAGCGCCTGGCGATGCGCTGACGACCGGCTGAGATGGCGATATTTCATATGGCCGCCCGCCATGACGGGCAATTGGGTCGACTAGGGTATGGGGGAAGGGTGTGCAGGGCGTGAATGCTGTCGCAGCATGCAATACCTACAACCCACGAAAAGTTCGGGCGGCCAGCCGGCGTTTACCCGACCCCACCCCCTGCGTCTACCAACTGTCGCCGCGGATTATGCAAGCACTCAACACTAATCCGTGACCTAAGCAGCGCGACGCGTTTCTTTCAGACCCTTCCAAGCGCGTTATAAGTCCCTGCACCCACTCACCCCTCCTGGTCTGCACGCTCTTCTTCATACTCAACCCTTGTTTCATATACAAAACTACCAGATACCCTTTAGTCGTAGGACTTTTCTAATTCAACATGTTCGTCTTCAAGCGTGGTGTGTACCAACCTGCCTTCACCGCCTCGGATTCTCCTGGCTGCAAACTTTCTTCCTATGCTAACAATTGCTTCCAGACGGACGCAAAGAACGCGTGCAGTTCGACAAGATCACAGCTCGTGTGTCGAGGCTATGTTATGGCCTTGATCCCGACCATGTCGACCCCGCCGCCATCACAATGAAGGTCATTTCTGGTGTCTACCAGGGTGTCAACACGACCCAACTGGATGACTTGGTAGGCCTGTGAACGTGCCTCATATCCCCCTCACCATCCCTGACACACGATAGGCCGCCGAGACCGCCGCCTACATGACCACCACACATCCCGATTACGCTATCCTTGCAGCCCGTATCGCCGTATCAAATCTCCACAAGCAGACAAAGAAGCAATTCTCTGCAGTCGTGGCAGATCTTTACACCTATGTCAACCCAAAGAATGGCAAGCACCAGCCTATGATCTCAGATTCTGTCTACAAGGTTATCCAGGATCACGCGGAGGAGCTCAACTCGGCTATAGTATACGACCGAGACTTCAACTACCAATTCTTTGGCTTCAAGACGCTTGAGCGTTCATACCTCCTCCGCATAGATGGCAAGGTTGCTGAGCGTCCACAGCACATGCTCATGCGTGTCGCTGTTGGCATTCACGGCGAGGACATTGACAAGGCCATTGAGACGTATGACTACATGTCACAAAAGTACTTCACACACGCCTCGCCAACGCTGTTCAATGCAGGCACCCCCTCGCCTCAGATGTCCTCTTGCTTCCTCATTGATATGAAGGAGGACAGCATCGATGGTATCTACGATACACTCAAGACTTGTGCCTTGATCTCCAAGACCGCTGGCGGTATTGGTCTCAATGTCCACCGAATTCGTGCTACTGGCTCATACATTGGCGGCACCAACGGAACATCAAACGGCCTCATTCCTATGCTCCGTGTGTACAATAACACTGCTCGCTACGTCGACCAGGGTGGCAACAAGCGTCCCGGTGCTTTTGCCATTTACCTTGAGCCATGGCACGCTGATGTCTTTGGCTTCCTTGATCTCCGCAAGAACCACGGCAAGGAGGAGGTTCGCGCCCGTGATCTGTTCTACGCTCTGTGGATCCCCGATCTGTTCATGAAGCGTGTCCAGGAGAACGGCGAGTGGACTCTCATGTGCCCCAACGAGTGCCCCGGCCTTGCTGATGTCTACGGTGATGAGTTTGAGGCTCTGTATGAGAGCTACGAGAAGCAGAACAAGGGCCGTGAGACTGTCCGCGCCCAGAAGCTGTGGTACGCCATCCTCGAAGCCCAGACCGAAACCGGGAACCCCTTTATGCTGTACAAGGATGCTTGCAACCGTAAGAGCAACCAGAAGAACTTGGGCACGATCCGTAGCTCCAACCTGTGCACGGAGATTGTCGAGTACACGGCCCCAGATGAGGTTGCTGTTTGCAACCTGGCTTCTCTTGCTCTGCCCTCCTTTGTCGACTACAAGCGTGGCGAGTTTGACTTCCAGAAGCTTCACGAGGTCACCCAGGTTGTCACCCGCAACTTGAACAAGATCATTGAAGTCAATCACTACCCTGTCGAGGAGGCACGCCGCAGCAACTTCCGTCACCGACCTATCGGTATGGGTGTGCAAGGTCTGGCCGATGCCTTCCTCGCATTGCGCTTGCCCTTTGAGTCGGCAGAGGCCAAGAAACTCAACATCCAAATCTTCGAGACCATTTACCACGCTGCGCTCACTTCTTCCTGCGACATTGCCAAGGAGCTTGGTCCGTATGAGACGTACGAGGGATCTCCCGTCTCCCAGGGAATCCTCCAGTATGACATGTGGAACGTCACTCCCACGGACCTCTGGGACTGGGCAGAGCTGAAGGCCAAGATTGCTCAGCATGGTGTGCGCAACTCTTTGCTCATCGCCCCCATGCCAACTGCGTCGACGTCTCAGATTCTCGGAAACAACGAATGCTTTGAGCCCTACACGTCCAACATCTACTCTCGTCGTGTGCTCGCGGGCGAGTTCCAGGTTGTCAACCCATGGCTGCTCAAGGACCTCGTCGACATGGGCCTGTGGTCTGAGAATATGAAGAACCGCATCATTGCCGAGGGTGGTTCGATTGCAAGGATCCCCAACATCCCCGAGGAGACCAAGACGCTCTACAAGACTGTTTGGGAAATCTCACAGCGAACCATTATTCAGATGGCTGCTGACCGCGGTGCTTTCATTGATCAGTCACAGTCGTTGAACATTCACATGAAGGAGCCTACCATGGGCAAGATTACCTCGATGCACTTTGCTGGATGGAAGCTTGGTCTTAAGACTGGCATGTACTACCTCCGTACCATGGCCGCTTCTGCTCCCATTCAGTTCACCGTCGACCAGGAGGCTCTCAAGGTCGCAGACACCAACGTTGCCCGTGCTCTGCCAAAGGTGCGAAAGCAACCAGGCTTTGTCCCAGAGGCGATTCGTACCTCTGGTGTGTCATCGCCAGCAGCGCCACGACCGATGTATGCCACCCAGTCTGACGAAGCTACCAACGGCGAGAATGGTATTGCCAAGGCGGATGTTGGCCCAGAGAGCAAGAATGCCCTCGCCAGCAAACCCTTCAAGGCTGATGTAGACGAGGGTGACAGCCCGAAGATGGTTGCTGCGGATGCTGCTGGCAAGCCGGATGAGGAGTTGTCCAGCAAGGCCAAGCAAGAAGAAGACTCCAAGGACGATAGCGCAGCCCGGGATGGCGACATTTATGCCGATGCTGTCCTTGCTTGCTCAATAGAGAACCCCGAGGCCTGCGTCATGTGCAGCGGGTAAAGCGTGGTTGTGTCTGGATACTGATGATGGATTGGGGGGGGTGGGGGGAACATGGATGAGCTAAGCACCTGGTTTTGTGTTGCTCATGCCGCGTTTTGTTTATGAGGCCCGCTATTTTTTTTATAATGGGAAGATGCTCGCCATAGAGGCATCGAGGAACGAGTTTATGAATTTTTGCGCCCTGTCATGTCATCACCGCGACGCTAGTATATGCAGCCAATAGACGTTGAGCTACGAGGACAGTTTTGCTCATCATGTCGGATTCCCTCGAGTGATGGATGATGCTATTCGTGATGCGGATTCACTGGGAGGAAATCGTTTAGCCATGGTTGTCAATACGGGGTTTCTGGCCACAGCTGGGGATTGGGGATCGTGCTGTTTATGACAGGGTGACTCGGGTACCGAGTTGATATGGGAGAAGGGGGAGTAATGGGGCTGGTTGGTTTGGGATCAGATGTGCCGTTAGCTACAAGCATGCACAGCAGTTGATGCATTCCGGCAGTGTGCCCTAGTACACGATGTGTAAGGAAGGTGCTTGTCAATGCACTCGCAAACCCTCTCGATACCCTTGCAAACGCTACTCTCCGCCTATCTAGCACGGCACACACACACATGCCATGCGCCCCTGTCGTGTCTCCGGCCCATATCTACAGCGCCTTCCTAATCGCACTCTTAAACGGAATAATCTGCACCTCATCCCAATTCCACACGCCGCCCTGCACATAGACGTCGTTCTTGAGCCGCTCGACAACCTCGTCGCGCGTCGCGGCGCCAATCAAACACGCCGAGCCCTTCATTTTGGGGGGGTTCGTGTCGCCGGGCTGGATTGGTTCTTCGAGCATGGCGCCTGTTGTGTTGTGCGTTGGCGCAATTCTCACAATTGTTTACATCCCCTCCCCTTCAGAAAGCAGTGTAGACAAGGAGAAGGGAGAAGAGGCAGGTGGGAGTAAGTGCATGTAGGGAAGAGGAAACGTACCGCCCCAAAGCCAAAAATCCTCTCGATCCCCCTTCATCCCCTCAAGATGCTTCGGCCGCACCGCAAGACGCTTGCTCAGCGCTTCCTTGTGATCTGGCACTATGACGAGCCATTCTTGTAGCGGTTGCTGCGATGCTGAACTCATGGTGCGTTGTTGTGTGAGGAAAGTACTGGGTCTGTTGTGTAGGTGGCAGGGTACTACTTGTAGGGCACGGATGAGGCTTCGTGGAGAGTACTGGAAAGTGCGGCGGAGGAGGAGGTGCATGTATTGTTCGGGTGATTGTTTGAGCGGGTTGGGGAGGAGAGGAGAGGTGGATTAGGGCGCGATGTCGGAGGAAGATGGATCGAGGGGGAGGAGGTGGGGCTGTCCGGGTGGAGGCGGTTTATGGAGGAGGGAGGAGGAGGAGGAGAGGGGAGGGCGTGGGGGTCGGAATAGGAAGCTGACAAGGTGGATGCTGGTCGTTTATTACATGTCAGTCTCTCTGCTCGGGTGATGTTTGATCGCACTCGATTCGGGCTGACAGTATATGTACATCCAGGGCGCGTTTGGGTGCAGTGTATGTACATACGCACATAGGGCATGGTTGGTGGAGAACTCGTAGCCTTTCGGAATGGAGCCGCAGCTTCTCGGAACGGTGGCCACAATGGGAGCGAAGATGTGGGGGAGATGGATCGGCTACTGGGAATACGGACGTCACAGCTTTGCAAAAACGCATAGATTGAGTAGCATATTCTGCAGATACATCTACATGTATATCCACGGCATGTGTACTTTTCAAAATTCCCAATATAACAAGCAAAGTGTTCTTCACTGGTATAATTCCTGTGCAATATAGGTGAGAAGTTAATCGGCATTGCGTCATCCGACGGATCTGATAAGAAGAGAACACAAACATACCCATGATACATGCAAGCTTCGATCCTTGAAACTAGAACTGCCATTGACAATTCCTTCCTTGCGGATACAGAAACGAACCCCGGAGCATGATAAGCACGTTCCAACAAGCCAAGCCAATCCTTCTCGGCGTTTAATTCAACCTAGTTTGATCAGATCTTAGTGAATCCTGCAAGATGTTTACTCAACGAGAAAGGATTTCAAACAGTGTTTACTCATGGTACATGCAAAGATATTCTGAAATACATTTCAAAGGCCTATATACACCCCCATAAGCTCAACTATACTGTAACCCCCCCCCAAAACGCCTGTGATGCAGCACGTGCTGAGAAGCACATGGAGTCTATAGTACGTCGCTGCCGCAACACATATATTGAGCATACCTGTTCCCTTGCCATTGACTCAACGAGACGCCTCTTTTCTCCTGCCAGCATCACTGGAACCCGCCTCGTCGTCGTCGTCGCTATCAGCACCCAAGGAAAAAGACGAGTCGTTGGCAGGTACGCGACCCTTCTCAGAATAACCATTACCTGAAAGCTTCTTCCTCGCACCGTTCAGATTGTCGAGTTCGTTCTCGTCAAAGTCCGCCGCCTCAACATCACGGCTCCGGTCTCGTCGTCGGAAGTTGTCAAGGCCCATGCCGGTGAGCAGGGACTCGCGGCCTTCGTCACCGCCATCAACACCTTTATATTGAGCGTTGTTGCGACGACTGCGCCAGAGGAAGAATGCACAGAGACATGCGACAATGACAGTGACGACAAGGGCAGTCTCTCCCGAGCGCGTGTATGCTTTCCACTCTGCTGCTTTGAGCTCCTTGCTCTTGTCCTCTTCGGCCTTTGTGGAGTTGGGATGATCACCGACGCTAGTCAGGGGTCCCTTTTCGCCGTTGATGAGGCTGTTGGCAGGAGCACCACCAATCTGTTCAATGTTGACGCCCATGAAGCGATCAAGCATGTCTCGAGTGCGTCGCGGGTAGTCGAATGGCACCATGTGGCTGGAATTGTAGAAGACGACGTAGGTTAGGTTGCGCGCCTCCTGCCACGTTCCAGCGGGTTCTCCTTCGAACATCCAATCCGACTTGGCGTTCTGAACGCCCGGCGAAGCCTCAAAGCCCTTTCCGCCGTTCCATCTGAGGTTCTGAATCATAGCCTCGGTGCCGACATGGTTGCAGATCAGATCCTTGTCACCCGAAAACAGCAGAACGGGAACCTGCTCAATAAGCTCAGGCAGGAACTTGACAGAGGGATCACTCTTCCTAGCACGGAAGTGGCTAGAGACAGCACCGTTGCACTCCTGCCAGCCAGTCTTTTTGTCGGGGTTAATGTGGAGTGCTTGAAGGACATCAGGTCGGCGGAGATAGGGGGTAACCATGGAAAGATCCGGAGGCCAGTTCATTCCACAAGAAGAGTCGTCGCGCAGGCGGATGTCGTACATGTTGACGCACTGATGCATCTCGTCTGCTTTTGTGTTCTTGGTCTCTTCCAGGATCCTAACCATGATTTGCTCACACTCTGGTGTATCCACTCTGTCCATGCCGCCATCACTGAGCCTTTCCGTGCAGATTTTCAGCTGGCTTTCGATGCGCTTGGCCGAGTCTGTGCCGCTCTGCATGAGGCCATTCTGGTAGGCAAAAGGAATGTAGGAGAGGTATTGGTCAACGGGCGAAATCCAACCATTTCCGATCAAGAGACCCTTGAGGGGCCATGGGTTCTTGGCAGCATTAATTTTGTTTCGCTTGAGGATGGCGCGGGCGATGTAAGGAATGTGCTGTCCAGCATACGATTCACCGGCGATATACAACTGTCACGGGTTAGCAAAAGGTACCGTGTGACCACGTTTGCTCTACTCACATCGTCGTTCTCGTATTCGGGAAAAAGGGTGAAGAACTTGTCGAGAAAGGTAATCATGTGTTCGGCCATTTGGTCGAGCTCGCTGAGGTAGCTGTCGGTGTTCACATAGCTGAAGCCAGTGCCTACGGGCTGGTCTACGAAGAGCAGGTTGGCGAACTCGTCCCAGGAGCCATTGTTGTATTCAAGCCGGCCGCCTTCGCGGACTCTGTAGGGGCCGATTTCGATCATGGCGCCGTCCAAAGACGAGCAGCCAGGGCCGCCATTCAGCCATAATACGGTGCGTTGCTTGTCGGAGATGTGGCGGTTCTCGTAGTGCCAGAAGAAGAGGTGTCCGTTGTTTTGCGGGTTTACTTCAATATGCCTGTGGGACAGTTAGACTGGCCATGGTTCTCGCCATCGCCGGCGTGCTTACCCTGCGTGCATCTTCAATAGCGGCTCTGGCGCACCTGGGAGTTTGCGCACAAAGTAGTCGGCCTGGGTTTTTTCTGCTGCCATTATGCTGGGCAGCCATGATACGGTGGCGATGAGGCCGCCGAGCAAGGCTGTTCGCCATCGCGACGGTGGATGTGAGGAGGCCATACTGGGGCCGTGTGTGCGTGTGCGTGTGCGTGTGCGTGTGCGTGTCGGGACGGAAGGCCGCGGAGGTTGCGGTGCGCGCTGCGACTACCTCATGGGCTGACGGGAGGGATATGGGGTAGGAGTGGGGAAGCGTGGGCAATGCGTGGATGAAAGGTGGTGGCAGGTATTGTACAAGTTGGATGTGGTTGTCGGGGTTGTAGCACAGTGCGGATATGGAGAATGTAGGATAGGTGGCTACTGGGCGGCTGACCGGTCCCTGTAAATCGGGGTCCAATATCAAGGGGGGGGGCCAGTCTAGGCCTCGACGGCGGGAATATTCAGATATGCGAGACGGTCTGCGCAGGAGCAGAAGCAAAGCAAGAAAAGAAGGGATTTCTTTGACCGCTGGTTTGGCTGGAGCGACAAAAAAAAAAA
>JALPSE010000058.1:22318-53493 GCA_030558545.1 Bipolaris gigantea
CTCCTCAACCCCCTCAACGTCCCCGCAAACCTCCTCCTGGTCACATAGACAAACACCAGCAACCCCAAAACCACCACCACACCCCCCGCATCCACCCTCGGATGGCCCACCGCCTGCTTCCTAACCTCGTCCACATACCCCTTGACCTGCCCGCCGACCCCCTGCTGCGACTCCAAATCCGGCATGCTCATGAGCAGCACCACGAGCGCCGTCGACCCGGTGAATCCCTTGGCACGCACCCCTTTGCCGCTGGCCGCGTCGTACTGTTCGTGGACGAAGCCCGTGTGGCGGTATGCCTTGTACACCGTCTTGACCATATTTTTCCGGAGGGACGTGTACGTGTCGCGCGCTGTTGCCTGCTGCGGTCCTTTGAGCTGTGCGAGACGGAGCAGCTGGTCTAGGATGAGGTAGTTGAAATTCACCCAGACGGAAGAGCGTGCGTGGTTTTCCTGTGTGGCGTAGAGTGCGTCCTGGGGGCTTAGGCTGCGGATCCCCTGCTGGCTCCAGAGATGCGTGCCATCTCTCAGCAAGTCCATGACGGCGGCGAGGTGCGGGTGCGAGGGGTCGAGCAGGCCGGTTAGGAGGGGGAAGAGGGACAGGTAGCCTTTGTGGCAGGTGAAGCTGTGACGTGCGTTTTGGACAATCGAGTCGCAGTAGAGGGAGGTGGACGGGTCCCAGTGCAGAGCGTCAATGTTGCGCTTTATGCTGCGCACGTGCTTTTGGTATCTGAATGCGTCGTGTGCGTCTTCGGTGAAGAAGGCGATTTGCTCGAGCGTGCGGCCCATGACCCCGACCCAGCAGAGGGCGTCGAGGTGCAGTTCGGTGAGGTCTGGGGGCTCGGCGCGTGGGTAGTCGGATAGGCCGCTGGCCATGTTCTTGCCTGGGGTTCGGGCGCGCCAGCGGTAGCCTTCGTTGAGGTTGGCGAGGGGGATGGAGTGGGCTTCTACGTCTCCCGACTGCGATTTCCGGAACCATTCGTAGTGGCGTTTGAGCAGAGGCTGCATCTTCATCACGAGCGCTTTGCCGCTTTCGGGATTGGAGAGGTAGACGGAGTCGCGGCCGTGGTACTTGATTGTGCCTCTGAGCATCTTTACGAATTTCGAAATGACGAGGTACATTGTCGGGGGGCTGGCAATGTGCGGGAATTGATGGATGGATTCTGGAGGCGTAGAGGCTTCGGCTTCGGAGCCTAGGATTTGCTCTCGTGCGATCCAGCCGTCGTCGTCCATGAGGAAGAGCCAGTCACGCATCACCTCCAACGCAAGATCTGCGTCCCATTCCAGGACGAGAAGGAGATGGAAGCCCTCGTCAAACAGAGAGCCTCGTGGGAATGTTGCACGGGAGGATGTATGCGTGAGAAGCTCGTATGGGCCTTTTGTCTCTGGCGTTGTGTGTTTGTTCGCATCTGCAGACTTTTCCCAGAAGTCGGCCGTGGTCTCGGCGTATATGGCCTTTTTCGCTGTGACGACTTTGGAGCTACCAGTAAAATATCCAAGACCGCCCTGGAGGTTAGCAAAGACACTTTTGGAGAAGCTGAGATGCTCAAACGTCTTGAATGGTGGCGTTGGATTGAAGACCGAAAGAAAGTTCTTGCCAAATGTTTGCATGGCTTTCTCCAGGTCTGTGGTGAGGCTTGCGGCTGTGAAGTATTAGTTTCGCGGTCGATGCTCATGTCCAGCGTATAAAATCAAACTCACAGGTCATGGTGCGTTTCGCTGTTTCGGTGGAATAGAGAACATCGAACTGCGAGAGTTGAGTGTAGCCCATGACCTTGTGCCGTAGGAATGGCTTACCTCAAACTCTCCGTGAAGAACCATTTGCACAAAATGCACGTTGCCTGCGCCTGGTGCGTTGTGAATGACAATATCGATCGGTCCAGGTTCCTTTCGGTCCTTTGTTTGGTCTTTCAGGGTATCCAAGAAAGTGGCTTCTTGCAGGCAGAATGATCAGCCAGCAATTCACATCAAGACGGTGGGTCACGGTACTAGGTAGAAGAAGGTCTGATATGTCGAGTACGTACATTTGGCCTGCCACAGTCGGTCCTCTGTCACATTCAGGGACTTGACGAATGCTATCTCACGGTGCCCATCGCGGTTAACGGGAACGGGAATGTGTATTCCGCAGGCACCTAGCTTTGGGTGAACGAGATTCATGTTCACGGCATGGATGGATGTGTCCTCGCCCTCGCCGAGCTGTTGGCGAGCATCTAACCTGCAATGGCTACAAGCTTCTTTCTCTTCCATGCCTAGGTAGAAGACGACGGTCGTCTTCAATTCAGGAGGCGCATCGAATCTCGGCATTCCCTTTACCCTCAAGCCCCAGTTGCCCTGGTGCTGCCCTTGCGAATACTTTATGAATTCTGTCGTGATGTTGACCTTGTTGCCAGCATCTTCTATGACTTGCTGACCACCCTCTCGTGTGTCGTATGCAGTCCAGCCATATCGTGCCATGTCTTCGCTTTGGTTTACATTATGCCGCAGCGCTGCACATCTTGTCAGCATTGAAATTGACCCATGTCAACCTCGACTTACTCGTCCCAACGTCCTCTAGTCTCGCCCACATTAAACCTGCAATGACACTTTTGGGTACCCGGGGACGGAGCCCTAGATAGACATTCGGCCGGTAGGGGCCCCATAGCAGCGACTGAGTATTCGTAGACGGGTTCTCATCGACAGCGGATGCTGGTGAAACGCTAGCCAGGACGAGGGCAAGGAGAGCCCAGGGGAGCATGGTGTAGATTGACGCGTGCCAACGCGTACTACTAACGCGTTCGGCCAAATGAATGTAAGCGTAGCAGCCGAATCGAAGCAGTGTAGCACGTTAGGTCATGTTCTTCCCGCGTCTCTATTCACCGCTGACTGCTCTGCAATACAAGGGTTTTTGTGGACGTGAATGCCCAGCCACAACTGTTCTCAAGCCACGTCTTTGATGATTGGCCAAAGCACCCTCTTTGTGGAGCAGGAATGACGCCATCGCTCAGTAGAATGCATCCTTCGCCCGGAATCAACTTCGGTCGCAAATCAACTGCATACGATAAGAGACATAATACGCTTTGCTCACCATGTCCGGATCGTGGGGATTGCCGCGGGAGGATATTGAACCATACAGAAGCAGCGAATTCACTGATTGCCCGCCCATGGTCGCCATGTTCCGCATCCCCATCCACCACTCACACGAGCAGGTTCTTTTTGTTCCATGCAAACGCAATACGTGCCTACGAAGCGCGTATTGGACGGCCGTGATGATGCAATATCTAGCTAGAGCTGGGACAGAGTCTCGCCGCGGTAAACAGCCGCTCTTCCCCCCGCGCGACGTCAGCGGATCCGACACAGATCCACCACCATGCCGAGACCCCCACAATCTGCATGTTGGCACACATCCGCAAGATGAAAAGCGCCAACTTCCCGCATTGATAGGCTCGTGATTCTGATCGACTCTAGGATTGCATTGAACACAGACTTTGCAGAACTCTTTGGACTGTATACCATTAACCTATCACTACATACCTACTACACACATACCGACAACATGAACGAGCAAGTAGAGCGCTTGGTGAATAAAATCTGGGGTACTCCATCTCAAACTTGAATTCTACGACGTTCACTAACATCCAACCAGAGAAATACCAGGACATCCCGGCATCCAAACGCCTCATGATCGCCATCTCAGGAATCCCCGGATCCGGTACGTATATACGACACGCACCCCAGCCCGCCCTCTCCCAATCTAACAAGAGGCCAAACCAGGCAAAACCACATTAGCAGCCATGCTATCCACCAAAATCAACGAGAAACACGCCCAGCAATCCCCAGGCACCGCAAACAGCAACCTCATCTCCGCCTTCATACCCATGGACGGCTTCCACCTCTCCCGCCTCCAGCTCGACGCAATGCCCGACGCCCGCAACGCCCACGCCCGGCGCGGCGCAGCCTTCACTTTCGATGGCCACTCGTTTCTCGCTCTCGTAAAAAAGCTGCGTGAGCCCATTTGTCCCGAGACGGCAACGCTGTACGCCCCGAGCTTCGACCATGCGCGAAAAGACCCTGTTGAGAGCGACATTGCCGTTGCACCCTCGGTCCGCATCGTCGTGTTCGAAGGCAACTACTGTGCGCTGGACAGGCCGCCTTGGCGCGATGCCGCCCAGCTGATGGATGAGTTGTGGTTTGTCCATGTGGAGTTTGAAGTTGCGCGCAGGCGGTTGATCCGTCGGCATGTCAAGGCGGGGATTGCGAGGGATGACGAGGAGGCGGCGAGGAGGGCGGATGAGAATGACTTGGTCAACGGGAGGGAGATTGTGGAGGAGAGGTTGGGTGTGCATGAGGTTATTACGAGCCGAGAGGATCCAGAGTGGGCGCCCGAGCAGCAGGGGGTTGGAGGGGGAGAGGGGAGGGGGACGAAAGCTGAGATGGCGAGTTTTGTATAGAGTGTATAGGTAGGTATGAGGGCTTGTTAATGATTCATGTGTGTCAAACTGAAGAATGCATCAAAACTATCCGTGTCGCCCGTAAGATGTAAACTTGATGAGTTTCAAGGAGCGATAAGTCATGAATATCATATATACGAAGAAAAATATATACTGTGTAGAAAAAACCCCCAAGTGTGCCGCCGACTGCAGCGAGAAGCTATGCATAGACATCCACTCTCAACTGACCTCCGTACAGCCTACGCTACGACGCCAATCCTGTCAAAGTCGGGACCAAACGCGGTTCCCGCTCCTGAGATGGTAATCGTGTTGGGGCCAGTAGTGCTGAATCCCGAGAGTTCGACGGCGTAATCTTTGCTAACGTCTACACTCCAGTTGTAGCCTGTGAGCGGGAAGCTGACCGTCTTTGCCGCACCGCCGTTGACGCTGATGGAAGCAACGCGCTCGTTGGTTCCGCCCATGTAGTCGACGTTTCCGTTGACGTAGTCGAAGCGCACCGTCTGTGTGGCCTTGGAAGTGCGGATGTTGGAGAGCGTGACGCTGCCGCCGTTTGAGCCGCCAATGTTGCCGACCTTGTTGGAGGACGTGCAGCCCGAGCAAGGCGAGGTGTTTGCGCCCGAGGAGAGAGAACCGGTGGATGCGGAGACGTAGTTGTACTGTGGCTTGGCGGCCGTCGAGCGTTGGATGTTGGATAGGCGGAGTGGGACAGAGCCGTGAGCTTTGACTTGCTTTGAGAAGGATGAGCCGGTGGTGGTGGTGCCGGCCCAGATGTCCTTGATGGTCGCAGAGGCGATGCCCAGGTCGGCCAGCTGCACAGTGAGGGTGCGGCCAGTGTTGCTGAGATCCACAGCCAAGACGGCCATGTCCCCGTTTGCGAGATCTCCTGCCCAGAGATCGCGATCGCCGGTCCATCGTTGGCGGAGAGTCACTGGCTTGACAGCCGAATCCTGGTTGATGGCGATGAGATCCTTGTTCTGGAGGACGGTGACCAACTCGTTTGACAATGCTGCAACATCAGTTGAGATCATCAGCGCAGACTTGAGCATAGCCCACGCAGCGAAATGTGTGGCTTGCTCGTCGAAACTCATGGCCGAATTGCCAACCTCTAGTAAATCGGCATCGGCAATGTGTCCTGGGCCTACATTGCCAGATTTGGCGATGTGGATAGCTTGGTTGTAGATCCGGAACATCGAGGCCCAGCCAGAAGTGATATCGTCTGACAGACGGAAGGAGGTAGAGATACCCTTGGTCCACTCATCCGGTCCCTCCAGACCAGCAGATGTAGAGTAGGGGACACCCCATTGGCAGATCAACATTCCGGGAATGCCAACCTTTTGCAGCTCCTTCCACATGGCACCCATTCGAGTAACAAAGTCGGTCCTGGCATTCTTTGGGGCATTTTGGTTAGCGTTAGGCCCGTCTGCATAGCAGTTGTCATCTACATGGTGGTTAGGTTGCTATCGCTTCCCTAGATGTTTTGGAAACACATACATTTGACGTATTCAGTGCCAAGCGACTTGAAAAAAGCGGCATCGGCAGCCTCGTGTCCTAGAGAGCCCAAGACTGGACTTGGTGACTGAGGGTCACACATCCTCACGCCTGCGTCTGAGTACATGGTCCACTTCATTCCCTTGGATCTTGTGAGGTCGGCCAGTGGCTGGAGTCCGTTAGGGAAGGCCTTCAAATCCACTTTCAAGGCACCGTTGGTAGAATTTCGCTGTCCGTCCCTGGAAGCCCATCCGCAGTCAATCTGGAAGTACTTGTAGCCTGCAGCAACAAATCCACGGCTGGCAAGAGCGTTGATGGTCGTGGTGATTTTCTGCGCATTGGGACTGCATGACATTTGGTTGTATGAGTTCCAGCCCATCACGGGTGTCTGCTGAAACGACTGGGCTGCCACATGGGAAGCACCCGCGAGGGAGAGAAGAAAGGAATTGGTCCAAATCATGGTGGGGGCTGTGATGAGTGAGCGCGTTCGTTGAGGGGTAGCCTATCGTCTTCACGACGGCTCCCTGCTATTTATACTACCTGTTCGTCCAATTTCCTTAATGAAACAACAGACTGATGAGCAACGATTTGCCGGTGGCTGATGCATGATGTCGGCTGCATGTCGGGACGACTGCTCGGTCAGGCAGTCCTTGCGGGTTGTGCTCTAATTGTACAGGGAGAGAATGGCCATACAGAGTGGCAGCGCAACATCTTTTTTCCGCGGAATAATTTGGGGATCCTCAGAGCCCCATGACTGCGGGGGCTAGTGACGGTTAAGAAGAAGCTTAGCAAGGGGCGACTCCACACTCGGCCTAGTGCCTTGATTACCCCGCGTCTTGTCGAACCTGCCGTGATCCATGTCCATTCCCCTGTCTCGCTTTACTCAACTTGGTATTCCGCAGTCCAACGCTCCCGTACATACGACCGTACCACGACTACATCGTCATCATTGACTGTTGTGCATACGGTTTGCCGTATCTTTGTCGGCCTAAACGCCGTGATCGCCAGTCATGGCCCGGGCACGTGGACAGAGTGGGTCATTTCTCGCTAGGGCATGGGGTTTACGCTTCGGTTCTGGGCAAGAGTGTGGAGGTTGAAGCAATCGGATGCTCCAAAGTCTTCACAAGCTTTCCTTCTAGGGATAACGATAAGCCGTGCATATTCCGAGGCTCTGTTCTTGGCGCGTTTATAAAGTAGTGCAAGTCGCCGTCAGCTTCTCGTACTGTGTTAGCATCTGATACAGAGTCAGTAGAGCGGGGTACTCATCGACACTGGATGAATACGACTGAATCTATGCCCACCTTCTCCACAAACCTATCTAGTCTATCTAGGCAATTATAAATAGTTGCTGAGTAGCGTCTTAATCGCCAGTCATGGCGCGCAAATACTTAGGGGGCTCGGGCGAGCGATTAACTGTATGGATTTCAATTGCTGCCAGTACGGTGCTAGTGTAAGCTAAGCCTACAGGTCACTTCGTTTTTGGTTGCTCATCCCGACTAGATTTTACGGGTACGATCAAGGCGTATTTGGCAATGTCATTATTTCAGAAAACTTCCTTCAAACTTTCGGCCACCCATCCGCGGACATGCAGGGGACTATGACGTCCATCTACAACATCGGGTGCTTCATTGGTGCGATGAGCACTGTATGGACAGGCGACATTCTCGGCCGACCACGACAGATCTTGCTTGGTTCGGCGATTATAGGAATCGGAGCTATCATCCAAACATGTAGCTGGACCGTCGCGAGTATGATGGTTGGTCGTATCGTTGCTGGGCTTGGCACCGGAATGAACACTTCAACGGCTGGTGTATGGCAAGCAGAAACGAGTAAAATGAACAGCCGAGGAAAGCTCGTCATCATTCAGATGGGTACGTTGCTGAGGTTTGTATGTATCACATAGAGTGACTGACCATATGCATAGCCAACTGCATTACTGGATTTAGCATCTCAAACTGGCTCACTCTCGGCTTCTCTTTCGCGCCACGCGACATTGCATGGCGCTTCCCGCTTGCCTTTCAACTCTTCTTCACCCTTTGCATCTTCGCCATGTGCCCCTTTCTACCAGACTCGCCGCGTCTCCTCATCCGAAAAGGCAAGCACCAAGAAGCATTAGAAGTTCTTGCAGCACTAGAGGGCCACGGAGCCACACCCGAGTCGGCTTCTGTTATTACCCAGTACAACATCATCAAAGACATTCTGGATCGCGAGCACATGAACACGTACACCTGGTTGCAGCTACTCACTGGAAAAGGTCCCAATGGTGTGCTGCGACGTATGCTCCTGGGGGCGTATATGCAAGCAATGAATCAAATCAGCGGAATCAACGTAACTTCCTACTACATGAGTTACATTTTCATCAACGCTCTAGGTATTTCAGAACTGTTGTCGCGTATCTTGGCCGCAGCAGGGTCAGTGGATTACCTAATCTTCGCTTGTTTGGCATACTTTGTCATTGAGCGGTACGGGCGCCGGAGGGTCATGATGGTTTCCGCGGGCGCATGCTCCATCTGCTGGATTGTCATAGCGGCATCCCAGGGACAGACCGAAGCTGGTGGAGACAAGTACAGGCTTGGAATAGTCGCTGTTTCATTCTTCTTTGTATTCTTCGCTAGCTTCGGTATTGGTGTTCTAGGTGTTCCGTGGCTGTACCCTACGGAGTAAGTTCTCGTCTCACACTATCAAGAACGTAAGCTGACAAGGCCTGTAGGATCAATGCGCTCGAAATGCGGACAAAAGGCGCATCGCTCGCCATGGGTACGTTTGAAGTTCCCGACTGACCTGCAAACGAATAGCTGACAAACAAAAGCCACTAATTGGATCTGCAACTACGGCGTTGTGCAAGCTACTCTTCCAGGCATCCAGAATCTAGGGTACAAGTTCTGGATCATTTGGGCCGTCATCTGCTTCTCTTTCATCCCAACCACTTACTTCCTCTACCCAGAGACAGCCAATCGGACCTTGGAAGACATCGACCGCTTCTTTGAAACGAAACCCGGCATCTTTGTTCATCGCAATAAGCTCGCTGTCCAACTACATCGTCCTATTGAGTTTATCGAGGCTGATGAAAGAATCGCCGCGCATGAAGAGACGAAAATCTCCGAAGAGAACAAGGAAGTGAGTCCGGAGTACGTGGAGAAGAGGGAGACTGTTTGAAATAGCTGGATTGTGAGCATCCTGGCATTGGGCACGCCTAGACTTCGGCTCCAGTAGAGCGGGATAACATCGACAAACGTTAAGCGAAACGGTTCTCATATCTGTGGGACGTTCATTCAACATGTCTTAATTTCATTCCCCGGCCGTGGCGATTGATCGGGCAAGTTTTCAATTTGGGGGCACCCGGGTCGCGAGTCAGACGCAAACCACATGCTCGAAAGAGTAGGGGTAAGTTAGCGGCAGGGGCATACTGTCTTTGAAACAAGCTTTCGTACACGTGCTTTCCTCGTACAACTAATATACACGATACAAGAAGCGAATAAGCATTTATCGTATTGCTTAAATGGAGAAATTGCGGATAACGACCCGCCAATCCGTGGCGTGATTGTGCAGCTAGAGATTTTGCACCAATTCTGTCTATGAATGCATGCGGAAGCTATCCCGCTTCGAGGGTCGCGCTGCATGGTGAGGGGAAGAGAGAGCGGAAGGGAAGCTAGATGAGTGTAGGGGTTTTAAGAGGAGTGCGAAAGATCAATCAAAAATAGAGCGGTCAGGCTTGGAACTTTCATAAATGTTTATTATCGACACCCATGGGCAGACCCGCTTACTTCGCGCAATGAGACGCGTCCAACATGGCAAAGGTTATTAACCACCCCGTAAGAGTTACATGTCACCCCTGTAAGCAGGGGTCTATATTAGTAGGCTTAGCTAACACATTAGCAGTAACTACTAGATCTTCTAGATCTAAAGATTAGTAAGTTGTATTAGCAAGCTATACAATACGCGCCTAGCTATCTCATTATAGTACAAATCTTATAAGTCTGATAGCGCGCTACTAATGCAGATCCCTGCTTACAGGGGTGGTCAATAATCTTTACCGTCCGACTTTGTCTCGTTCGGTATCTCGGAGCAAACTGATACATTCGTGCGGGAAAGCTTGTCCCAACAGTCTGTGCGCTGAACGGTGTACTATCCCAGCATAGCTGATACCAACGCTTGCTTGCAAAAAGCTTTGTCGGGTCAATCTCAACTGCCGGCCGTTACCGTGCTGCAGTTCGGTACCTTTTCTTGATATGACATGGTTAAATTCATGCATTGATTAGGATGGTGCTAAGAAATAGCCGCTTCAGTACTGTTGTGGTCGCTGATGAACAGGTGAGCGAGGTGTAACGAGAAACTTTGGCAGGAACAGGGCACAGATAAGAGAGGTCCAATTTACTCCACGTTACCGCTGTTATTCTTCTCCATCTTGGTATCAGAAAGATTTGGAAATCACATGAAATTCGCCATAAGTCCCACATTCTATGGTTCGTTACAATCACCATCAATAATCTACTCAAAGTCAGCCATTACACCTCGACCGTGGAAGAAATATGAGTAATTACCCAAAAACAATCCTCGTAGCTCCTTTCCCTGGCCACTTGCCAGCCACGCACATGTCTGTCCGCAAAGCGACGAGTCATCTTTGAAAAGGTGCTCGGAAGACTCTGCATCCGTGACATTCTTATCGTACTTTTCCTTCACATCCTCTCCAACGCCAGCTTGATTTTGTTGGCATCCTGGGAGTCTTGAAATGGAACCATGTCAACTTACCTCCACCCATGTTGCTTCGCACACCACCTGGATGAAGCGCATAGAAGTGAACTGCAGGGTCTAACTTTTGCAGCTTCATCTCTTTCTGCATTGTCTGCGTTGCGCGAATGAGTGCTGCTTTGGAAGTCACGCATCCAAGTGTCATGGGTACGTCCACAGTTCCAGGTCGCGACGCGATGTTGATGATGCAGCCGTGTCCATGGTCGCGCATTTGTGGTAGAACCGCGTGAATCAGTGTCAAAGGCTAGTATTCCAATTAGTTCAAGTCTTTCTTCTTCTTCCCCTGTGGTTCACAGAAATGAAAGAACGAAAAAGAGAAAGAAACATATGAGACTCACAGCTTTGAAGCTGACTTCAATATGCTTCCAGAAACTCTCAAGCGGACTCATAATAAACGGCCGTTTATCAACTATCCCTACATTATTCACCAGCACATCAATTGGCCCCAGTTGCTTCGTTACCTGCGCCAGAACTTCTGTCAATCGCTCTTGATCACGCACATCGCATTTGAATGCTTCTGCTTTGACGCCAAAGGACAAACATGTCTTCTTGGTTTGGTCTAGCTTGTCGACGTTGATATTCAGGAGGGCGATTTTTCCAGAGTTTGAACCTTGGAGGGCTTCGAGGAGGATGGATCCGTAGGGGACATGTTACGGGGGAATAGTACTAATGCCGAATCCTGCAGGGTTCATGGTTGGGTTTGGTTTGTAGTGAAGATGTTATATTTTGAGAGTTTTGTGTTAGAATAAAGATGCCAATTGCTATCTGAACTGCCATTGTTTGAATTTCAAGTGTGGGACAGTACTCTTCCGAAAATAGGTGTCGGATATGCGGGGGTGGGGTACTTGTAGCCCCACATGATGTTTTGGGGGTGACGGACATCTACAATTGCCGGTTTCAATACACTGTTCTTTTTGAGGATACGGCAGTTTTCTTAATCATGTGTGCACAGAAGGTCTTACGTTGTTGGCAAGAAAGATGAGGACTGACGTAAACAGGTTTGACAACAGGATCATGCATGTTCCTATGTTTGGATGCCCAAAGAAGGTCGAGATATGGTACTTGTCACTTTGGAATTTATCGGTTACCAGATGTACACGTGCAGCTGGAAGCGATGTCTTGACACCGTTATGGTCATGCTGAGCCACAAGTGACGACACGGAGACTGCAGGTAAAATATTGAAGATAGGGCGGAAGGAACTTTGCGACCCACTCCAATCACCTAGTTGGTTTCATGGCCTATAAAACACCGAAGAAGACGACAGAGAAAATTCTAGCATGAAGAGAAGCGATTACATAACTGTTACTGAAAAGCCTCATGTTTCGCCAAGCACCTCTGATAGGTTGCGAAACGAGTTGGTCTGCCCAGAGATGGGTTGAGTAAGCATGATGCCACATTCGAAGCGGCAAGCCTCCTCGGTAGTGCAAAAAGACTCCACTCTAGCCCGCCAGCTACCTTGATACTGGAAAATGGATAGCTCGATCAGGAAATATCTAAAATTCCAGGCCTCCAGGTCCTTCAACGTTGGTACTCGTTGCAATCGAAACAAGACAGATCGGTACTTGCTTGGTATGTCCCGACCAGTTATACTTTGCAGACGAATTGTAGTATAAGTAAGATGGAGATCCTATACTCGGTCCCCATCGCCGACCATGGGATACTTCAGTCCCTCTTCAGCAATGGAAATTGCATGCCGAGGACATCTCGCTTCACTACTAGCTGTACTGGCTCTCTTTATCGGGTCGGCTATCGGCGAACCAAACTGTGGGGCATCCACTTTCCAAGATGTGAAGCTCTCAAATGGCAGAATCCTCAACATCGTCACACAACTCCATACAGACCTTTCGTTTGAAGCCCCCGCAGAGGCAAATCATTACTCGATTGATGTGACAGGTCTTGAGGCCTGCGAAGTAACTATCACCTACACCCACCCTGGCTACAACGATACCATCAACACTTCAGTATGGCTACCCACTCCTGACAAGTGGACTGGACGATTTCTCGGCGTAGGAGGTAGCGGGTGGTCCGCAGGACCAGACACTAATACCACGCTCCCTTGGGCGGCGAGTGATGGCTTCGCTGTTGTTGCAACCGACGGTGGACATACCGGAGGAGATACCGAGTGGTCGCTAGTGAGTCCTGAAAATGTCAATTGGATTCTGTTACAAGACTTCTCTTCAATTACATTAAATGATGCTGCGACGCTTGGAAAAGCTGTCACCGCAGAGTACTATGGCAGAACACCAAGCTACAGTTACTGGAATGGTTGCTCCACTGGTGGAAGACAAGGACACATGATGGCGCAGAGGTATCCGGATCAATACGACGGGATTCTCGCAGCTGCGCCAGCGATTTATTGGAGTCAGTTGATGCTGCAGCTCTTTTGGCCACAGACGGTCATGAACGCAAATGGCGTGTATCCCATTGGAAAACAAGGATATCCGTACTGATGTTTTTCAGGCTTTCCTACCCCATGTGAATTAGAGGCCATTAACACAGCCGCTATCCAAGCCTGCGATACTCTCGACGGCCTTGAAGACGGAATAATATCTCTTCCAAACAAATGTTCTTTTGACCCAACAACTGCCATAGGAAAGGGATACATTTGCCCATCATCAAACAAGACCACGATAATCACCGAAACCGTAGCTACAGTAGCTCGTCTGATTTGGCAGGGTGCAACCACATCCGAGGGCGACTTCCTTTGGTACCCGGATAACATCGGCGCTCCCTTCAGCGGCCTCGCCAATACGACATGTGAAAACAGCACATGTGTTGGCGTCCCATTCTTCTTACCCGAAATCTGGATCAGGGAATTTCTTACTCTTGATCGCGAATTCGATACTGCACAAATCAACAAGACCTACTTTGAGGAGCTCTTCCACCAATCCGTCAACCTCTATGACTCGATAATCGGGACCTCGGATACGAACCTCGACGGCTTCCGCAAAGCAGGTGGAAAGCTGATTAATTGGCAGGGGCTTGCTGACCAGTATGTTTCACCTGGTACTACGACGCACTACATCAAGGAAGTTTATGAGCGCGATCCAAACGCGAGTGACTACTATCGGTTCTTCGAGGCGCCGGGTATAAATCACTGTGGTGGTGGACTGGGATGGTATCCTGGGGAAGGGCTGAAGGCACTCATCGAGTGGGTGGAGAATGGCGTGGCTCCGGAAACGCTTGCAGCAGAGACATCAAAGGGACGAAAGGCAAATCTCTGCCTGTGGCCTAAACACTTGGTATATGTTGGTGGCAATCCGGATGAGGCGACTTCATTTGAATGCCAGTAGACCGGGAGGAGATATCTCTGGAGTTAAGAACACAGCTCATGAGGTGGAAACTCTAGCACCAAAAATCGCCAAATCACTGTCCTGACCAATGATAATGTGCCGGTGTACAGGGCCACCAGTGCCTCTTGTGCAGACGCTATGGTCTGCCCTAAGGGGTATAAGACGAGAAGTTTAGTGTACTGTAGGAGGGAACGCAATTGAGGGAGTTTGAAAGACAGTTCTGTTCTTTCAGAATTCTCTCTTCTTCAATGACATCCCTCCCTACTACAGAAAAGAAGGCAAGGTAGACGCGTGCTATCCTCGTAGAGGTCGTGGGTGCAACATCCTGTACACCCGTTCAATAACCGGGGAGTTTGAGTGTTTTCTTATACTCTTGAGAGTTACCAGCAAAGCGATACGGAAACACGCTTCGGGATCGAATGCCTACTTGTCCCAACAAGACGCCTAATAATTCATGACGTTCTTATCGTTATCGGCACGTGAGCCAGCATCCCACTATTGAACTGCTGGCATGCGCATGATAGCTACGTAAACCTCATGACCGCTTGCACTACACAAGATAAGCATCCGCTCCATTTCGGCTGATAAAATGCCCGGACTACTTTCTCTCCCCACCGAGCTCTTGCGGCAAATTGCATCTTCCCTGCCCTGCTCCTCAGCCCTCAGTTTACTTCGTGTCAACCACCAGCTGCGTAAAGCATGTGACGACCGTCTAGTCTTCCAACAAATAGCAAAACGCGATCTAAACTACTCTCCCCTCTCCAAATGGGGCATCTACGACACCGTGATACTAGTCGAAGACGACGACCCCATTCTGACCTCCGCCTCACTATCTGAAACCATCCGCCTCGCCTTCGCAGCCGAAAGATGCATCCAATCCACCACCCAAAACTCCTCGGCCTGGATCTTCAAAGTCCAAAAGCACAGCCAGAGATTCGACATGCTCGACTGGCTCCCCCACATGATAGCCCTGGACCACTCCGCCACGAGCAGCCTAAAGCCCGAGCCCTTTCTCACCCTCTACGACGACCTGCTCACCTACCAAGCCCCAGAGAAGGATCTCATCGCCACAAACTTCATAGTCATGTGCACGTTGCTCCACCAACTCCGCTACTGCGTCGACGCGCAGAAACAAGTCAAGAGACCGCTGGACAAGCACTTTGAAGCAAGCGCCGGCAGACAGCAAACCCCCCATGCAGATTCAATTGCGCACCTCCGCAACCGCGTCCGCGGATACGGCAGATTTACATTGGCCTTTGAGCTTGACCAAGCGGCTGCGCTCTTGCCTACTTTTCTCCTCGAATTAGCAGTGTACCGGCTCTTTCCCGAGCAGCTACGACGCCAGCTGCCTTCGGTGTCGTGCATAGGGTTTCGATCGAATATGCGCATCCCCCCAGTATTCCCACGCGATGGCTCCAGCGCCTCGTTTGCCGAGTGCCATGTGGACAACATGGCAAGCCCGGCGTTTCTCGCCGGAACGTGGATTGGGTACTACTCTGAGCAGAGGGACGCAGTCCATGTGCGCTCGTTTGATCCGCCTATGCGCAATATCAACATGGTGGCGCGTGCGCCCGGGGGGGCATCCGATGTGGCGGCTGTTATTGATCGCGAGACGAGGGGTGTGGATGCGCATGGCGAGTTCTCACTCCAGGGCCGCGTCAAGAAGAACGGGCAGGTGGAGCTGGTGAAGCGGTACATTGTGGGTGCGTGGACGTGGTCGTGGATGGGTTGTGTGACGCCGTTTGGCATTGCAGGGACGTGGGGAAACCAGTCGGATGAGTTTGACGAGTTTGATGGGTTTGGGGGCTACTTTTGGATTTGGAGGGAGGACTGGTGCGATGGAGATAGGTGAGATGTGTAACAGCCATATATCTACAGTTGTCCTTGGTCCTGTATTATATAAAATGGGGGGTAACCCTGCGAGGCGAAAAAGAACCAAGGCGGTGGTTGGGGTATAATGTCCTCCGCACGCAAATCAGAAGAAGAAAAGAAAAGGAAACAGGCGAGGTTGATCTAGAACGACTCACTCGGCCTCGACATTCTCCGTCTCATCCAAGGCCTGCATAACCTCTTCCATTTCTTTGGGGCTGGTGATGCCCCACACGCCCCCTCCCTTGACGGACCCCTTCATTCCCACTTCTTTGCCTACCAGATTCCTGCCTACTTTGCCTGGCCCAATGCCCACATAGCGCATTATCTTCTCTTCTTCATGGAGGTACTTTACGCTCTTCCACCACTGTACTGTTTCGACACAACTGCGCGCGAGTAGGTCTTTGAGTTGATCCTTGTCGGTGAATGGTTTACCGGAGACATTGGATATGCAAGGCAGTATACCAGGCCATGTCACTATATCACGCCCATGTTTAGTCTCCCCATGTAGAATCTGCTTCATGGTCTCTTGGGCGGGCTTCATGAGAGGGCTGTGGAAGGGGGCATCGGACTTGAGGCGGACATGGCGTGGATCGTGACCGCCAAATTGACGGAGATTGGTCAGCAGTGTGTTTATGCGGGCAATGCTTCCACTGAGTACAATCTGGTTCTTGGAGTTGAGGTTGGCGATGGCGACTTGCTGGACGGCAGGAAGAGAGTCGTGGGAATCCGCCTTTGAACCGAGTGCGAGGAACTCGCGTATGCCCTGGATGAGGGATTGCATGTGCTCCTCCGACTCACAGACCAAGGCTACCATGCCGAGCTCGCCGCCTTCCTCTGCCACGGCCTCCTGACTGCATCTGGCCATGACCTCAGCCCGCCTCCGCACCATCTTCAGTGCATCGCCAAAGCTAAGGTAGCCGCCGGCGACGAGGGCAGCAAACTCTCCTAGAGAATGGCCAAGGGTGATGTCGACTCGCTCGCCCGTTTTGAAGCCAAACTCGTTTTCCAGTATGCGAAGGATCAGAATCGACGTGGCCATGATGGCGGGCTGCGCATTCTCCGTCTTGGTAAGCTCAGCATTGGTGCCGGATTCGATGACTTTTGTAAGGGGAAGCTTGAGCGTGTCATCGATTTCGTCGAGAATGGGTTTCGCGGTTCGGGGAAAGGCTTGTAGCCATGGGGTGCACATGCCCACGCGCTGGACTCCCTGGCCTGGCTTCAGTCAGTAGGCTGTGCGGCGAGGAGGGGACATGGCCATGGAAGGGTACCAGGGAAGAAGATGGCAGTCTTTGGTCGCTTGATTGGTGCATCTCGCACGCCGCTCATCCAGCGCCGCGGGGCAGGCGGGCCGCGGTTGACGGGCTGGCCGCATTGCACGCAGCGTCGCGACAAACGCGGACATGCGTTGACGACGGGGGAGAGAGGGCGACACATGGCGAAACAAGCGGCTGCGGTAGTTCTGGAATCATGACTGGGAGACCATGTAAGATTGGCAGACATGCGGGCGGAGCTCCTGACGCGGGGAACTGACGCCCGGCCTCGTGCTACTTAGTCCTACTACAGCCGTCCTAGCACTTCCCCCCCAGCACACGGCCGAGGTCCTGCTTTTGCCTTCCCGCCCACCCCACCCGCACTGCTGCTACCATGACCTGGGTCACGTGACATGTCCATGGATGGATCCAATGCATTCAGTCAATCCATGCCCAGCCCCCGCCTGACCACACACCCATCATGCACCTTGGATGTTGAGCCCGGCATCAACCTGAACTCGCATCCCCGTCATGCTGGTATTCTTCGCCAGCATGACAAACGCAGCCACGCAGTCGTCCATGAGCGTTTCGCGCTTCAGGGCTGCACTCGCCTTGAGAGCGTTGATGCGCTCTTCCGAGTACTTGAGTCCCTAACAACTGGTCAGCATTGGACCGTGGACGGCCGTTGTGCGGCGAGAAACGTGTGCCCCGTACCCATTCAGTCATCAGCAAGCCAGGAAGAACCGTGTTGACGCGTATCGTGGGTCCAACGGTCACAGCAAGGCACTTGACTAGCTGCAATTGCGCTGCCTTTGTCACGGCATACGGCATGCTGCTCCCTCCCTGGCTGGTAGCCTGCCATGAGTTAGTACCCGTGTGCCAGCTAACCAAGTATGCAGGCGACATACAGCAATACTCCCAGTCGTAATCATGTGTCCGCCGTGAGCGTTGGCCTCAAATGTGCTTCTTGCTTCGGAAAGCAACGCCTTGGGCACCTTGACGTTTGCATTCCAGCACCTGTCCCACTCCTCTTCCGACATGGAGTCGAGATCCTCCCACGCAGCGAAACGCGTCCATCCCTGCATTTCTGTCAGCTAGCATTCTGTTGATGCAGTGTATCCCTGCAGAATTGTGCGCATACCGCGTTTGAAATGATCAAATCAAGACCGCCTAGCTGCTCGATCGTCTCCCGAACTACCCGTCTCGCATCCGACGTCGACGTCATGTCCTATGATCCTTAGTCCCATTCTTCCACTTGCAAACCCAGGGCAAATCATACCGCCTTGATGATTACAGCTTTGACTCCCAGCTCTTCACATGCTTGCTGTACCTTCTGGGCAGGCTCGAGGCGGTTGAAATAGTTAATGGCAATGTTGGCGCCTTCCTTGGCAAAGGTCTTGCAGAGCAGTTCTCCCAGACCACTGGCCAATTGTCAGCAAGCAAGTCCTATATAGCCATTTGCTATCAAAACCAACCCCTCCTCGTCACTCACGCTGATCCGCCGGTCACAAGGACATTCGAATTTTTGAGGTCGTACGGCATCTTTTGCTGCTGAGTAGCAAACTTGGTCCTGTTTTGGAATACGGCAAATGAATCGATTGCCTCGAGGAAAACTTGACAAAGCCAGGGGGAGTAAGAAGGAGAGACCAAGGCTGAAGCAAGCCCACAACAATTATGTGTAGATGTGGGGCAAGTGCCTTCCGAGCTCTGTGCACACGGCAAAAGCACCTCACCTCGGTCCCACTACTAATAGTACGACTTGTTCGAGTCAGTACCACTATCTCGGCCCGCTTCATTACATCATTTACTCATGAATCAATACAATCATCAGTCCCTATATACCAAGTTTATACAACGTCCGGGATCTTCTTCACAATGAGTTGGCATGTCCCAACCCCCCGATTCGGGAGCTTGTATCGAGGCCATCGAAATAATGGCGGCAGGGCAACGCAAGGGCTCTGGCATTGTGACAAGTCAACGAAAGTCAGGCGGGCAAATGTAAGAGTGTGATGTTAGAATAGCCTGACTAACTTTAAGAAGTCCTTTATTCGATAAGACTGCGCACACCTGTCTCGAGCGTCTGCAATATGTGAATTTTTGAATGGGCTTTGAATTCCCAGCCGTTCTACTACTATCTTCCCGCACGCTCACGTCTACTTGCACTACTTCCCGCTAAGGACTAACATATAAGAACCATCTACATTAACAACAACGAAGGATACGACTCGAATACAACTCAGCCAAAATTATTTACGTGCATCGCGCTAAACAAGGGTCGAGTTGGACTGTCACAAAGTATTTGCACCACTGGTGCTCGTGCCTGCCAAGAACTTTCGGCCATTGATCACGTCCGACCATCTTCGTTCTCAGTCCAGCACGTTTCTCTTCTCCCTTTTCCTTCTCGCACTACTCCCACATTTGGAGTCCACCTTTTTTATTATTCATTCATTAGGCATGGAGTCCATGGTTAAGGAATGGACGGTCCTTTTGGGCCGTTGTTTGGAGCGCCGCGTCCAATCTGATGTTTTCGCTGCCGCAGTCGCGCAGCTACACGCCAAGTCTCCACTGCCAAGCCGGAAACTCGCCGCTCTGCTTCTTCGGCCACGCGTCGCAGATAACAGCAACATTGACCCACGCATTGTAGTTTACCTCGAGCAACTCTTATCGCTAAAGAAGCTTGATGCCTCGGACGTTTTGGTTGTCGCGCTTCTGTACTCCAAAGTCCGACTGCCAGTCAAGACAGAAGAGAAGCCGTCAAGGGATGCGAAATGGAGCAATCCACCAGAATTGGAAGAACTGATTTTTCATCGTTTGCACAAGGCCTTTGCTGCAGAGGAACGCCCGGTCAACAATGTCGAGGGTGTGCACACCCTAGCTGTTGTAGCACGATGGATGCAAGCAATGGTCACCTCGCATACTAGCGATACCATGATTCAGGCCATGGCCGGCATACAACAGCCACAACAGCAGTCCATCAATGTGCGAGAGGGTCTCGCTATGCTCGTGGTTGGAGTCATTGAGAATTCAAAAATCCTCCGAATTCTGAACCACCCAAAAGCTAAAGGTAAGCTCTCCTTGCGCACAAACTCCAACGCCTCTACGAAAGACGTAAATCAGTTGGACGCAGTTCTGGCAAAATTCGCACTAGTGGGCCAGATACCAGGGCCTAAAATTCACTATCGCTGTCTGTGGTTGCTACTGCTGTTGAGAAAGACCGTATTTTGGAGCAGTGACTATGCGATTCCATCCCGTCATGAGACCAAAGAGTGTTACTCACAATTGCTTAGAGGTGCGCAAGGAACTCACAAAATCTCTCTCATCATTCATTCCGTTTCTCTCAAACAACTCGGCCGGGTCTCAAACATCTCTGTCGCTAGCAAACAGATTAGAAATCTCGCAAAAACAACACGACTTGTACGAAAAGCTCCCAAATGCCAATGGCGAGGGCAACGAGAGCGCCGGCCTTGAAGTTGCTGCGCTTCAGCTTGATGCAGTAATGGAGCTACCACAAGCAAGCACGCGAGCTGGTCTCTACATATTTCTGAATTCATTAGTAAGTCGTCAGATTGCTGGCCTTGCCAACTCGCCACTAACAGTCACAAGCTTGTTGCACGACCACTAACCGATGACTTTGTTATCATTAGCCATTTACATACGCGTTACAAGCTAGAGCCTCAGAACATGGCAACAGATCTCATCACAGCTGCTTTCGACATTCTCGCCAACGCCATGTACCGCAATGAGCCCACTCAAACTTTGTTCTATCTGAAGTCTTTCTTGATCAACAAGATTCCTACTCTCCTGACGCAAATATCTGGCTTGATATTCCCAATGACAGTTGAAATGTGTATTACCCAAGCGCTGAGCCACGTGGATCCAAACGCTTTCCCGTCTTTCTCGCAAGGCTTCGACGATATCATGGGAAGCAACAACTCTCTCTCAGATGTCAGGCAGGATTATCTCAATGCTTGTGTACTCCATGGTCTTCTCCCAGCGGGTACCGTAGAGCGCCTCTTGGGGGAAGCACCTATGCAAGGACCACCTGCAAAGAGATACGACAGGAAGGAATTGCTCAATCAGTGCAAATCCAATTTCGACAAGGTCAGCGTATACATTGATGAACTCGAGAACCTTGATGGAAACGCTGGCGCCATTGTTGCAGCTGTGGCAGACGTATGACCCGACCCCGATTCTTTTGCGCAAAAATGGCGTACTGATTCAGTCACAGTTTATCTCACATCTTTGCGACACACAAACGACAATGTATCTAAAGCAGCTCTGCTGTCTGGTTTTTAAAAAACCCCAAGCAATGGATGTGATGCTACAATTCACCTCGCCTGCGAGCATACTACGACCGTTGTGCCAGTTTCTTGAAGACTGGCATTATGATAGCGATCAAGGTAATATCCTAGTCAGAAAAAACAATGTGCGCAGTCTCTAAATCGAATAGGCGAATACCAACCTGTATACGACGAGTTTGGTGCCATACTTGTTCTCATTATGGCTTTTGTATACCGCTACGATCTGGTGTACCACGACATTGGCATTGCTCACGATACATTTATCGCGAAGCTATTGCAGCGTGGACATCACAGCATACCGCCAGATGAGTTGACCGATGAACAGGGCAGACATCTTGGAAGCTGGCTCAAAGGTCTCTATGACTCGGACAAGGAAGGCTTGAGTAACGAAGTCTTTGCGTCGTGTCGGCCACAAGACTTTTATTTGATTGTACCAACCCTTTTCCATCAGACAGTGGTGGCTTGCTCACTGGGTGTTTTGTCTTTTGAGACGGTCAAAGGTGGTCTAGAGTGTAAGTGCACTCCATTTCCCCCATTTTTCCCATGTGAAAATGCTGACGAGCGGTTAGATCTGGGTGAAACATTTCTCATGCCGTCGTTGATTGGAGGTCTGACCTGGATGGCTTCCTATGCCCTGCTACAGACCCACAACGACCTGGACGCAATCACACGCATTTTCAACGCGATTTTGCTCTCTGCACCGTCATCGGGAGATGCACAGGCCATGCACTCCACTATCATAGCAATGGTGTCAAGCCGCCTGGAGAAGTGCTTTCGTACACTACAGCGACGAGAACCGAATCGCAGCAACCTCGACTCCTTTTTGCAGGCAATCAAAGTGCACGCACATTATGAGCGTACCGTGTTCGCCACAATGAAGGAGCTGGATCAATGGACAAATGCACCCAACAGCACATTGAATACTTCACTGCGACACACTGTGCAACAGCTCTCACAATGGGCTTCAACGGCTTCGATGCAGCCAAACCCGCCAAGCTACACACATCGTCAACTATACGCTTCGCTGAAGTTGCTGGGTGCGGCCCGGACACTACGGGCTATTGTAGACGAAGTGAAGACGCAGACTGACGGTGGTAACGGAGCAGCTGCACTTGACGTTGGGGTATCAATCATCTGCGCACCAACTGTCGAGGACAGCCCCATCTCAGTAGACTGGGTCGGAAGCACGGTGCCAGCACCCAGCCCGCAGCGAACGCATATGAACCTACGAGAGATGCTAAAGCATGATTTCGACAATGCAGCCAGCCTAGTCGCCAGCGACCCTTTGACCGCGGAGACGATAGTGCGCTTGCACCGGCGCGTCGAAGCGCACTTTACATCGCTGGCGGAGAGCGGACTCGAAGCACCTCCCATCAACATACCAAGCGTCAACATGGCAGACATGCAATCGCAATCCATTTCGGAGCACCTGAACCGCGCCATGGACGACGCTGCAGCCGCGAGCATGGTCGAGGACATCTCCAACATGGATAACAAGGCTCTCCAGCGCAGCATGGACGAGCTTGCCAGCACTGAGGGGCTGGACCTGTCGGGTATTGGCATGGGCAACGGCGATACAGGAGCTGGCGATATGAGCACGGATCTGGGTAACTTGCCCGACTTGGACCTGGGCGATATGGGAGGCATGGGCATAGACATGGACATGAGCATGGACATGGGCGGAGGGGGAGGCGGCGATGATGACTGGGGACTTGATTTCGACAACATGTAGATGCCGGTTATACAGTTGGCATGATGTAAAGTTGTTGATACAAGGGCTCGACATGTGTATTCGTCAGCTAGACTACATTTTGGAAATGGGGAAAAAAAATGGTATTTTTCGTCTGAGCAGTAACTCGTCTGGTCCTCATACCCCTTGAGCTACTCGATCAGCCGGACCCCTCTAGCCTTTGCCATGCAGACTGGAAACAAGCCAGAAGCACCGGGCTCCAATCAAGACGCAAGACTACGATCAACATGGTATTGAGCAGAAGCAGCAGCAGCAAGAGAAGACGCGGAAGAAAGAAAGAACAGAGACGGGGGAATACACGGATATACAGGTGGGAATCGAAAAGCGAAATCCAAGCATGACTACGTACTGCCGCGGAGGAACCCCCGCACGGGCACCCGGGCTTTGAACATGGCTAATGGATAAATCAAAAAAAAAATCAAAAAAAAGAGAGAGAATCAGACGACCCCCAGTTTTCCCGCCGGGCTTCCCGCCCTCCACTCCCTATGACGGACAAGAAGAAGGGCCAGGGGAGGAAATGACGTGAAATGGGCCAGCCGATGGGCGACGAAGAGGCCCAAGATACACCGTACCACTCCATGCGTGGTTGTTATTTTTTTTCAATCAAAAAAAAGAAAAAAAAGGGAGGGCGGGTTTCTTTGTAGATGGGTTGATAAAGAGGAATCACGAGGCGCGCCGCTGGGGCGGGGCATTGTCGAGATGCTGATCAGCATCGGCGGTATCTGGGGCGCGCGGGCCAACCATCCAGTCCTCCATGGCGAGCCACTGACTCCACGTCTTCTCGGCGCCCTCGATCTCGGCGAGCTGGACCTCCTGGAGCGGCTTGAGAAAGGGGACGGATTCGTGGGGCGACATGTCGTACTGGCATTTGACCTTGGCCCAGCCGACGCTTTTGGCAGTGAAGAGGTAGTTGCGGCGCTCGCACTCGTGCATGGGGCCGACGCCCTTGCGCCAGTCCTCGCCGAAGAAGCCGTGCATAATGCCTGCGCTGTCCATGCCTGTGACGACGAGGCGGCGGATAAACGGTACGAGCGAGACCCAGGCTGGCGGCGGCGGCGGCGGATGCTGCTGCTGTGTGTGATGGACACCACCTGCACTGCTGTTGCTGCTACTTCCAACCCCCATACTCATACTGCCGGCCACCCGCGACGAAGCAACAGGGCCTTGGCGCGGCCATCCCATGTTGTACGCGGCGGGCCCCGAGGCATGCGGCAGCGGGCCCGAGGAGCTCAAGAGCGGGTTCTGCGACCATTGGAAGGGGAGGCAGATGTTGATGAGGGCGCAGACGGCCTGGACGCCATTGTCGTGCTGGGCATGGTCAAGGAAGTAGCGCTGGCAGCTCTGGTACGCGGGGTGCCATTCGAAAATGTCAAAGTGCGGTTCTGCGGCCGCCTGTTGTTGTTGTTGTCGTTGTGGTGGTGGTGGTGCATGCGCGTGCGGCGACTCTGCTGCGCCTGACGATGAGCTGCCAGCGCCGCTGTTGTGGTGCACAAAGGGGCCTCCGCTCCCGCCGTGTGCTTGGAAGGTCGGGTATCCCGCGGGGAAGTTTGTGGTAAAGCCGGGTAGGCTTGCCATGGTGAGCGGTACTACTGCAGGGACGGCTGAAAGAGGTGTCGGGCTCGGTTGATTCTGGGCTGTGCCTTGGTTTTTGGTTGGCTAGTTTATTCGGGTTTTGTAGCAAATAGAAGGGAGAGACAAGGGTGTGTGTGCGAGGAGTGGGGAAAGATGGAGAGATGGAGAGTAGGACTCGAGGGCGTTTTTGAGGGAGAAAGCACGCAAGGTCGCGACTTACCGAGCTGCCTGCCGTAGAGGTGGAATTTCGCGAGATGTATTGGCAGGTTTGGTGGGCAGGGGTTTTTTATATATAAAATACCAAGGCGGGAAAGGGTAAGAAAAAAAGAAAAGGGCAGGGTCTCAGGGTCCGAGGGCAAGATGGTGGTAGGCAAACAAGATCAATGACGAAACGACCTGGTGTGAGATGAGGCCAGTCCGCTGGACGAGTATTGTCGGGTCGAGGGATGCAGGATGGATGGGATAGCAGCGGTGGGGTGGCAAGTGAACGAGGGGCTGAGAAGTGGAGAGCGCTACAGGATGCTTTATATTGGCGAGAGAGAGAGTGCTTGTGGCCATGAGGCTCCCATCTAGTAGTTGCTTGTATGGAGCGGTGGCTTCGGTTGCGGCCGCCAGCTTTTTGCCTCGAGGCGACCATCCCAGCCTTATTGAGATGGAAGCGATTTTGGCAGAATCCCGGTGGTGATCCAGTCGAGACGCCTCGGCTCTAACTTGTCTTTTGGTGTGGAGCCCAGCATGGTGGCTATGCGTTCGCGGGCCCGCGCATGGTTGACGCCCCTGCCAAACCAGTCTATTATGCTAAACCACTGTACGCGGGCGGGCGAGCGGGCGAGCGGGCAAGTCGTCAACCCTGCGCCTTGATACATGGTTGCTTGGATGCCGACATGGGTTCTCTGCCATGTCGTCGGCTGCTTCCGTGCTGCGCTCTGGCCCATGGTTGCACCTCTCTTGTTGTGTTTCCTTGTAGCCGCAAAGGCTATGCTGTACCAGGCATGGCCTTTGGTCCGGAGAGGGAGAGAGAAGGAGAGAGAGGATGGCGAACGAGGCCAGATGCAGGCGGCGAGGCCAAGAGATCCATGTGCATTGAATCGCCATAGATGTTGACGCCCAAATCGTAGACGGGGGTTTGGTCGCATGTCGGGGTTGTCAATCGCGGGAGGGGGAACCATGGCAATGGGTTGTGCGACGGATGCACATGTAGGCGGACAAGCCACGATGGAATGCGGCCACCAGTGCGCTGGCTTGCATTCATTCCAGGGCCGTGGTAACCCACGGTGAAGCCAAGGTTGCTCAAGAGGAGGATGCTCGCCGATCCCGTGGGCTGCCATGGTCATGCTGTGTGACACATGGACGCCGGGGCGCAAGAAGCCAGGCAGGAGATGCAAGTACCTGTGTATACACATGGACAATGCAGCTAGCGTATACAGACGACCATGAACCATCCAGGTGAAGACAGCCTGGCACGTGCGTGTGACATGTCAACCCCCTGGCCATGGTTCAGCACCCCGGCCACCCAAGCGGGGCATCCTGTAACCAGCATCTCACCGAGCCCATCCGTCCTGCCGCAGACGTCTATCCCTCACCCTCCCGGCCGGCCCTTTGCAGCTTCACAAGAATAGCTTTGTCTCCGAGACACTGCCCGCCGCATTGGCAATGGCTCAGTCGTCCTTTTCATTGGCTTCGCGGACAAAGGTGCGCAGCAGGCGGCTGCACAACATGGCGCCCATCTCTGATCCATGCAGCTTCCCAATGGCTTGTCCATGCCCACCCTCCAACTCGGCGTATATTTGACGTCCGGCAAGGAAACATACCGCGCCGTGCGGCGGGCGCTAGAGGTAAGCCATCCGTGTGGTAGTATTTGGTCGTGACTGGTGCACAGCATGCTTACAACACCAAGGCGGGATACCGAGGGCAGGGCATCACCGACGGGCCTTCTGGCTCTCTCCCCAAAACGGATCGTGGATGACGCGTGTAACAGGGTCGACTCGGCGCAAATGTACCACAACGAGCGCGAGACGGGCAGTGCCATTAGCGATTTTCTTCAGAGCGAAGCCAATGTGCACTCGCTCAAGCGCGAGGATATCCACTTGACGTCCAAGCTAGGGTCCAATTGTGCATACGAAGCCGCTCGCAAAGCCATCAAGACATCGGTCGGGGAAGCGGGGCTGGGCTACATTGATCTTTTCCTGTTGCATTCCCCATATGGTGGCAAGCAAGCGCGGCTGGACAGCTGGCGAGCAGTCGAGGACGCAATCGACGATGGCGAGGTCAGGATCGGAGGCGTGTCCAACTATGGCGTAAAGCATGTGAGTACTGAGTTCTGCCCTTGGACCCTGGCGGCCATCATGGGCCTTACCTCTCGTCGCCTTGGCGCGAACACTGGGCCTGAAGAGGCAATTTGTGCAATGGCTTTTTCAACCCACTATTGAATTGCGCAGAAACGAGTCATTGCAGTCCTCGGGCACCCGACTTCGCCGAAGTCAGCTTGTGCTGCTGCTGCTGCTGCTGTTGGTGCTTTGTTTGCTGACCAGCGGCCGCCTCTACTAGTTGCAAGAACTGCTCGACTCGAATCCGAGGATTGCTCCCGCCGTCAACCAGATTGAAGTGCATCCCTTCAATACGCGCAAGAATATCGTCTCGTTCTGCCAGCAGCACAATATTGTGGTCGAGGCATATGCCCCGCTTGTTCGCGCCCTGCGGATGAAGCATCCGACCATTGTGTCCCTCGCCAACAAGTATTCCTGCACCCCTGCTCAGCTGCTGGTCCGTTGGAGTCTCCAGCACGGCTATGTCGCGCTACCCAAGAGCGTCAAGCAGGAGCGCATGATTGAGAATGCTAATGTTGGGGGTTTCGAGATTGAGGCTGCCGACGTCGAGGCCATGGATGCTCTGGACGAGTACTTGGTAACTGGTACGTACGTTACTCACGTGGCTGCAAGCTATGTTTTTGTAGCCTTTACTAACCAGTGTCCCCTCCCCCTCTTCCAGACTGGGACCCTACCGATTGCCCTTGAGCGTGGAGGTGGTCAGGTCGCGTGTGTGCGTGGGGGTTGGTGGCCAAGGCGTGGAGGATGGGGAATGTTGTGGCACAGTGTACGTAGATGCGTTTACATACACATGTACTACGAACAGACATGTGCAAATGGATTATTGTAGAATTGCATGAGATGTGTGTAGTACAGTGACGACAAGAAGACTGCCGCCTCCTGTTGCCATTGCTACTCGCGCAAAGCAGCTGATAGAGAACAAGTCGACGCAAGCTATGCAATGCGACAGCAAGCATTCATTCACAAAGGCACCCAATACCACTGTCACTACTGCTGAACAAGTCAGGGCGTCGCGTGGGGATGCATGGGTTGCGCCCACCGCCCACATGCTCGCCGCCTTATCCAACCGACTAGCAAAACCTCAACGTAAGCCGCCCTGCCCGCCGACGTCGGCATCCCTCGCGCCCCATGGATCCATGGATGGACCGCCTTTGACCGTCTGCAATTACACCGTCGCCGCCAGCCTGGAGTGCCCGCATCCCGCCTGCTACACGTGCAAACGCGCCGCCATCCACGGCCTCGCCCTGCCATTGGCCCGTTGCTTATCAGTGCAAAAAAGTGTACACCACGGTTTGCATCAACATGGCGCACAGTAGCCTGCCCGCGACCATTCAGCGTCTCCCCGCCGCCCAATCGCACGGCCAGTGACGTACTGAATTCGACTACCATTTTGCTCTGCTACCCTCGTCGCAATGCCCTCCCGCCAGCGGCGAACCCGCCAGCCCACGGAGACTGCTATTATATATACCACGGAACTTCTGTTCCTGCCTCTTCACAGCAACTTCTCAGCCTTCAACTCGGCCAATCTTCTTAGCCAGACACGTATCCACCAAGACACTCAACTACCGCTTGACCATGTCTGAGCCCGAGTTTGAGCAGGCCAGGAAGGGTATGTCCGCGGCCCTACATTGGCCTCTACCCATTGCGCCAGCACAACTAACCCTCACCCATCAGAGCTCGTCTCCACTCTCGAGGCCTCTTCCCTCTTCACCAAGAACCCCGAGTACAAGAAGGCTCTCGAGGTCGTCTCGATCCCCGAGCGCGTCATCCAGTTCCGCGTCGTCTGGGAGAACGACAAGGGCGAGTGCCAGGTCCAGAAGGGCTACCGCGTGCAATTCAACTCTGCACTTGGTCCCTACAAGGGCGGCCTCCGCTTCCACCCCACCGTCAACCTGTCTATCCTCAAGTTTTTGGGCTTTGAGCAAATCTTCAAGAATGCCCTTACTGGACGTACGTCATGTACCCCGACCCATGCCACTTTGTGCCCAACTAACCTTCTTCCATAGTCAACATGGGTGGTGGCAAGGGAGGTTGCGACTTTGACCCCAAGGGCAAGTCCGACAATGAGATCCGCAAGTTCTGTGTTGCCTTCATGAGAGAGCTCAACAAGCACATTGGTAAGTCCCGACTCGTAGCGCGTCTTTGATATTTCTCCGGTGGGGCATGCACATGCACCCGTAACGGCCTCGCATTCCTGCATTCCGACTGCACGCTATTTGGAACCCGCGGGTCAACCTTGCCTATCTTCCCGTCTACTTTGGTTCCATCCGCCGCCCACGTTCGCTGGCCTCTTGGTACTCCAATAGGGCATTTTGACTTACGTAAATCTTACAGGTGCCGACACCGACGTTCCTGCGGGCGATATCGGCGTAGGAGGCCGCGAGATTGGCTACCTCTTTGGCGCATACCGAGCGGAGCGCAACCGCTGGGAGGGTGTCCTCACCGGCAAGGGAGGCTCATGGGGAGGTTCATTGATCCGCCCCGAGGCCACGGGCTACGGTCTCGTCTACTATGTCGAGCACATGATCAACTACGCTTCGGGCGGAAAGGAGTCATTCGCCGGCAAGCGCGTCGCCATCTCCGGTTCCGGAAACGTTGCCCAGTTTGCTGCCCTCAAGGTGATCGAGCTTGGTGGTACTGTCATCTCTCTCAGTGACAGCAAGGGCGCTTTGATCGCAGACGACGACAAGGGCTTCACCACAGATGTCATCAACCAGATTGCCGCACTCAAGCTGGAGCGCAAGGCACTTACTGCCCTCGAGAAGCATAGCTACCGATACGTTGAGGGTGCTCGCCCATGGAAGGAGGTCAACAAGGTCGACGTTGCTCTTCCATCAGCGACCCAGAACGAGGTCTCGGAGGATGAGGCCAAGGCACTCATCGAGTCCGGCGCCAAGTTCATCGCCGAAGGTTCCAACATGGGCTGCACACAGGAGGCTATCGAAGTCTTCGAGGCTCACCGTCGCGAGAACAAGGGCAGTGCCATCTGGTACGCCCCCGGAAAGGCTGCCAACGCCGGTGGTGTCGCAGTCTCTGGTCTCGAGATGGCCCAGAACTCTCAGCGTCTGTCCTGGACCGCCGAGGAGGTTGATGAGAAGCTCAAGGGCATCATGAAGGACTGCTTCGAGAACTGCCTCAGCACCGCAAAGGAGTACTTCACCCCTGCCGACGGTGAGTTCCCATCCCTTGTCGGTGGTGCTAACGTTGCTGGTTTCCGCAAGGTCGCTGCTGCTATGCACGACCAGGGTGATTGGTGGTGAAGATTCTGCCACGGACTCGACTACCTTTTGTACTTTTGTATACCTCACGATACCTTTATATTGAACATGGCGTTTGTGGCTTTAGCCTTTGTACATAGATACCCATCATGGGCAGAATGATTATGATTCAAATCAATACCTTTGCCCTTTGTGCTTTTACCGTCAAATAGATGATGCAAATATGATCATAGGTACTAAGAAAAAAAACATGGCAACATAGCAGCGATACACCGCAATACGTCACCCGATGTAAAAGAGCGTCTCCAAAACACCGGGCAAAACAAAAAGAGACAAACACTACATCTGTACTATCTTGCTCGCCAATCTTTTTTTTCTTCCCCCTTCACCCGACACTACGCACACGTGCCCCCGCAGCATCTTTCCTTCCCTCCACCCCTAATCAAAACAGAAAACCATCAAGCAGACGGGGGAAAAAAGACTACGAGTACAACCTCACGGCCCTCGCTCATCCCTCCTCTCTCTCTCTCTCTCTCTCTCTCTCTACAACCCCTCCATCACTACCCACCCTAGCCTTCCAGCTCCCAGTCTTTCCCATGGTCCCACACACGTATGCAGCACGTGGAGGTAGACGCTCCGTGCACACACGCACACGCACACAGCATGGACGCGTGCATCTAGGTGGGGCATCGGAAAAGCATCGGAAACGCGTGTTTGGGTGGATGCGATTGCTGCGGGGGTGGTTGGCTAGGCCGGGGGTGCTAGCGTTGGGGCGGGGAAGGGGCGCGGATGGTTTCCGGCGTCGATATCGGAGGGGGCGGAATGGGAGTGCGGGAAGGGGGTTCGGGAGATGTAGGAGGGGGGTAGGATGTGGATTGGGTGTTTTTTTTTACTTTGTGAGAGGGATGATAGTAGGGGGGGGGGGGTTTTT
>JALPSE010000058.1:53653-93311 GCA_030558545.1 Bipolaris gigantea
CTTATTTTTTTTTCCTTATGCAAAACAAGTAGTCCATTCTTTGAGTAAGTCGTCTACCTCTTTGTCCCCTTGGGACGCTGGTTTCGATGGCGAGCTCGCTGTTTCGTCCGAGATACAATCCCCCTTTGCGAGAGGCGCTGGGCGCGCTATATTGCGTCAACTTTAGGTGTACAGAAAATGGAGTAAAGCACTTGCCTTTTAAATCTTTTTGTTCAAACATAGATTGAAGTTGAATGGGTGTCGGGTGGTATACTGTCGCCTGTGCTTGCGAGGGAACGGGTGACGCATGTGGCAAAGATGCTGGCGAATGTGCTTGCGAGAAATGGGCTGACGCGGATGCTGTTGACGCGGATGCTGTTGACGCACGTGCTGACGGGCGAGGTACAGGCACACATATTTCCTCCCTCCCCAGAGGATTTGGTGACATGGAATAATGATGGGAATAGCCCCAAGCTGATCCAAAACTAGACGTCTGGGTCTGGGTCTGGTGGTCTGGCAAACATGAAAATGGACCGGTGCCGTAGCGTAACTGCTCATTGCCCCCAGCATGCCGTTTACTGCTTCCAAAAACTGTATCCGAAATAGGTTGACGTACGTTTTTTGGTCTTTGCACGTAGACTATCTCCTCATTCGGCCTCTTTGTTTCTTGCAATCGCATTGGGATTTTCACCTGCTTCACACGCTCTTCAGCCATCTCCTCTGCGCCTGTCTCAATTACAACAATGGATTCTTTTTTCTCCTTGCCCGGCGCAATTCTTTTGGGTTTGGATGTTCGGAATAGAGCGTCTTTGTTGATGTGATTTTCCGTTTTCAGCATCACGTTTTGACTCCTTGTGCTCGAGCTACCAAGCAGGACAGTGTCGAGATGGGAGCGAGCGGCAAAGTAAGATCCAACGACCATCTGATGCTCGTCTGATTGGTCGTCTCCTTCAGATGCACTCGCCAGAGCCCTTTGCAGTTGTTCGATGCTTTCCAAGAGTGTCCGGACATGCTGAGCACATTCTGCGAGAGAATCAGGAGTCATTGTAGAGCCGATCGATTTGGCGACCAGAGTTAAAACTGATCCACTATCATCAAAAGAGGCCCCGTCATCCTCAGTTTCAGTGTTGCTATCGCTTGTTCTGAATCTTTGTAATGACTCCTCATATCTCTTGGTAGTGTTCTTTTTATTTTCCAGTAACTGTCGAATCTCGTCTCGTTGTCTTGCCTCGGCTTCACGATCAAGCTTTCTTGAAGATACCTGAAATGCATGCATAAGCACTTGCATTAGAAGCTGCAGCGTGCTCTTAAGTTTGTCGATGTGACTTCGCAGCAGCTCAATCTTGGGTTCCCGGAATGGCAGCATTAGGCGGCCCATCTTACTTTTTTTACTCTTGTTCAGAGTTGTTTCAATTTCTCCAAACATTGTAGAACATTCGTCCAAAGTCTCGTTTGCTGTCGCAATAGCACTCTTCGAGATCAGGCTCAGGGTATCGTCTTGCTTGAAAATGCCGCCCAATTCCTCAATGACGAAGCTTGTAAGCTTGATCTCTTTCGCGACATCCTTGATTCTACGGTCAGCCGTCGCCACACTGTCGGCATACTGATACAAAGCCTGTGAAAGCTTCAAACCTGTGCCTGCCAGTTGCAAGACACTTGCGACAAGGCCGATCGCTTCAGCCATTACTCTCAGCAGACAAACCTAATTTATTGATTCTCTCAAAGACAACTGCGCCCATGAAATATGATTGGAATGGTTACTTTGGTGAGTGGGAAACTAATCCAGTTCAGCCGTGTCCATCTCATGTGGCTGCCTGATCGTTTAAGGCTTAGCGGGGTGGGTGCTGATCCCGTGACTCGCGTGTATCCATCACTGCCGACTACGAGTTTACCCCACAGTTCTTTTAGCGCGTTCATTCCCCTGATGGTATACATGCAATTCAACTCCTCAAAACATGAAGCACTTATGAAACATTTTGCACGCTCAGCTCTTACAATGAGCAGTCACGGGTAGACCGATTGCGCCTTTTCTCAAAGGAAGCATGGCGCATTCCAAAAACCTGCGCTGTCACTAGCGGTCGTTCCTCCGTCATCGTTGAGCAATACTACCCCTGTCCGTCAGCCGTCTTTCCTCTGATCGCCATGTAACGCCCCACGCTTATTGGATGCCACAGCTGTCCAGCGCCACAGAACCACCCCATGATATCATGGGGTGCAACACGTAGAGGACTTGCTTGGTTGTAGTTCTCGTTAGACAAGCTTCCCCGGAGTGGGAATTGACGCGGCTTTGATTGTATTCACATGGATTCTGAACTTCTCGCAAATCTTGTTGACACAATTACTACCCTCACTGGACCATTCACGGTCTTGAGTAAACTAATAACTGAATCTGCCCATCTTCATCGGATCGCCGATTAAGCTCTGACTTGTACCTGGTATGGACGACGGTTTTCGGCAACCTGCCAAACTCCAGAAACGCAAGAGTCGAGAACGACAGGAACTGGAACAAATGACCGGCGGCTTGGGTGGCCAACCAACAGCCAACTCATCGCAACCTGTTTCCAGCTCCGCAAACATGACGCCCGCAGAGAAAGAAAAGCGTTCAAAATGGCGCATGTCCAATCCATTCTCATCCAAGGACAAGGCATCAAAAGAAAGCATCAGCCAACCTCCAAAGGATGCGGAAAAGGAAAAACCTCGTAAAGATATCGACTCTGCTTACTACAGTAGCGAACGTAGCAGTACCGACCCAAGCCTCGTAAACCAGACGCGCCCGATTTCTGGTGAACAGTTCCACCGACAATCATCGAACAATCAAGTACCTCTACCGCATACCCCGTCCCCCAATGGACATACACAAGCCAGTCTTGCGCTGCCTCAGCAAACGGTTCAGCATCGTTCGAGCCATGAGGATGTGGCTAGAGAGACATATCGCCAGGCGGGTACGGGAAATATGGTCACAGTGACAACTACCACTACGACTACAACCACCACAACAACTGGCCCAGGAGGTTCTACCACAGTAATGCAACCTCATGACGGCAGTAACGGGGGCCCGCAAAGTGTACACACCTCTGGTCCTAGTCCACCACAGCCAGCTTCGCCTCGACCTGATAGTCACCGCCCCCAAGGTGCAGGTCTTTCCGCTCAATCTGCTATACACCACGACCTGACACCCCCGGTACCTGAGAACAACACTCTGCAAGGGAACAGACTCTCTCCTCAGGTTTCTCAAATCGATAGGGACTCGTCTCCGCCTATTCCGGCGAAAAACAATATACGCCATAGGGTAGAGCTGGACTCAGTCTCACCAGGAGTACAACGCCCAGACCCCATGGACGAAACTGCTAGCCCGGTGTCTCCCAGTAGCCCTTCACGTGCAAACTTCTCTTATCCAGCTAGGGCACCACCTCAAGGGGCTCCTCGACAAGCTCTTGGAAACAATATACCACCTGTACCGCCCATGCCAGAGCACCAACATGCTGCGATGCCGCCATTTGTTCCAGCCCAACAATTACCTGACCTCCACCCTGGTCTGGACTCAAACGACGCGAACCGCCCGGTACCCTACCGATCGGGCCACGACCTACCCAAGCAAAGCACAATGGCCAATCTAAAAGCCGCAGCCGCCGGCATCCATGTAAGTTTTCCTTGCCTCCCTCCTGTCTTTTCCTTGAAAAGAAGACAAAAACCAACCAGTTAACCCCCCTCTCCCCCTCCCTCAGGGCGCAGGAGAAGCCCTCCGAGGCACATTCAACGACACCTTCGACCGCCGCAACCCGACCGCCCACGCAAAAAACCAAGCCGTCATCGAAAAAGGCCGCTTGGAAATCGAAGCTGCCCGCGCGAGACAATATGCCAGTCAGGCCCAACAACAACAACAACAACAACAACAACAAGCGTCTGCAAGTGGAGATACAGCATCTCATACACCTCAACCAGCCAATGTCAAGACTCCGCATATGGGACCGCCGGTTTCTGGCTCACAGGTGGAAGGTAGAAGTGGACAGGGGAGGGGTAAGTTGAGTAACATGATGAAGAAGATCAAGGAAGGACCTACGCCGTCCAAGCAGGGTGCTGCGGCTCATTCTTAGCGTGCATCTTCTTTTGCTTTTTACTCCATCCATCTTACTATTGCATTAGCGTGTTTGCGAAGCAAGCCATGCGTCTACAACACTCGATGGAATGGTACTCTTTTTTTTTCATATGAATGGGATGATGCATTAGCGTGTTTTGGAATTTAGATTGTTAGAGTACCTATGTCAGCTGCTCTGGCGTGACACTTTCGTGCGTTGAGGGTTGAAACAAAATGTCATCAAGGAGTGAGACTTACATCTTGGATACCAGAGAGCTGGGCCAGAAGTAATTACGTACGGCAAGATGTCCCACCACGCGATGCAAAAAAAAAGTGGATTAGGGTGAATTACATCTCATTAATACACTATGGTAATTACTCATAACCTCGTAAACCTGCATCGTGTTCTGGAATTGAGCCATGGGGTGTTGTGGGAACCAGCACACATCTTACCCGTTTACAATAGTACCGCCGTTGGCGTGAATAGTCTGGCCGCTAATGGAACTGCTGTCATTGCTCGCCAAGAAGACGAAGCAAGTAGCAATCTCACTTGGCTGCGAGGGCCTGCCGATTGGCGCAGTGAACTGCTTGATGGCCTCGTCATTCATAGTTGCGGGGATGAGCGGGGTCCAGACAGGGCCGGGGGCAACAGCGTTGACGCGAATGCCCTTTCCGACATACTGGTTCGAAAGACCACGGGTGAAAGAGATGATGGCACCCTTGGTGGAGGTGTAGTCGAGGAGGTCTGGGCGGCCAATGTATGCGTTGATTGAGGCGTTGTTGATGATGGTAGCGCCGCGCTTCATGTGTAGCAGGGCGTACTTGGAGAGGAAGAAGAATGGGTGGATGTTGGTGTTGAAGGTGTGGAGCCATTGATCCCTTGTACATTATTAGCCTCGTGTATGTCCACAGGTAAGTTCACTACTTACTCAGAGAGGTCGCTGATATCGTTGACCATCATCTGGTAAGCGTGGTTATTGACAAGGATATCAATGCCACCCATGGCCTTGACAGCTTCTTCAATGACCTTCTTGCAATTTTCCTTTGGCTTGAGGTCGATGGCGAGAGTGTAGCACTTCTGGCCCTTCTCCTCAACCATCTTCTTGGTCTCTTGGGCGTCCTTTTCTTCCTCGGGTAGGTAGGCAATGAAGCTGTCGGCACCCTCCATAGCAAACAGGACAGCTATTGAGCGGCCAATGCCCGAGTCTCCTCCGGTGATGATGGCCTTCTTGCCCTTTAGCTTACCAGCAGCTTTGTACTTTTCTGCGCCGCCTTCAGGCGTGGGAAGCTCGTCGACTTTGGGCGTGGGATCCAGATTGGACTGTAGGCCAGGCACCTGCTGGTGCTGGACATCAGGCTGAAAGCCTAGGGTGCGTTGTTAACGGTGGTCAGTAGTTGACGATCATTCGTGCTTACCCTGCTCGAACTGTCCTTTATCGGAAGACATGGTGTCCTCTAAATGCTTGTACCTGGGAATTAGATGAGAAGGAACTGAATTCTATCAGCAGTCTCTCGGGACAGAGATTGTTGGTCTAGTGGTGGTTCACGCTCAGCGGGAGACTTTTATTGATGTTGGGAATTTACCGTGACATCACAAGGCGGTCACTGCGCGTTCACGAGCAAAGGTGGAGCAGTGCTCCGGAAGCGTCAGGGACGCTGTGCTAGGACCTTTCCATCGACGATAGAAGAGCATCGACTGATGGTGTATCACAAACTGTACGAACTGGTGCGAACGTCTTCAGCCCTAGCCGCGGCTTGACATTGTTTCTGTGCAACCACGTGATCGGCGCGCATGTGTGCACAGTACATGTATTCTTTTGGAAACCAACGGCCCCTAGCTTCCAACAACAGTATCAAGTAGAGCAAAAGCCCTAAACGTGGGACAAGGCTGCAAAGGGCTGTGATTCCAAGCACAAGCAACCCCTCTGGCGCGCATCGCTACGTCATCGCCCCTGCACAGCCTGCGATAAGGATGCTTCTCGTTTGGGTCCAGACTTTGAATTGCGAAGCTCTACAACACTCAGTTTCCCATTCTATCGCGATCAACAGCAAAACCCCTCCTCTCAAGCCCACAATGACGCCGAAGAAGCTATTCCAAGATGCTTATGACGTAGCCGCACAGCCCCGCTTTTAATCAGGGTCCAGCAACCACAGCCCGCTATGACCGCATCCAGCCACAGCCCACGTCGCCATCTGACCCCCAGACACCAGCCGCCATCATCACCCGCTTTCCAGCCCAATCAGCCGTAGCTCTGGATCCAATGCCACGATAACTACCACAGAGGAAACGTCATGCGCCACAAGCCACCAACGTGTGTGCCGGGGGTGCCAACACCCAAGTCGGCTTGACGGGACCCTGCATGACGTGAGAGGGGGATGATCGCAACTCCATCTGGGCGGCCGCACCTTGGAGTCCTTGATTTCAGCGTCTTGGGGAGGCTTCCACCAAGGATCTAGAGGTCTTGAGATAGATAGGCAGATTTCCAGCCGAGGAGCAGCAGAATGATATAAGACGGGCCGTTGTTGCGTGTTTTGTAACTCCATCTTCACAACACATCTCACATCAACTCGAACAACCAATACACGCAGCCAAAAGCTCCAACTAGCATCATCAAACCACCTTACTCTATCGACTATCACAGACAAGCTCAACAATCATGCCTCTTGCGCGCCGCTCCGCTCCTCGTACTACTCGTACCACCCGCACTACTGCACGCCCATCTCTTAAGACACGTCTGATGGGAGGCCGCAAGACACGCACTCACACTAAGCGTGCCCCCGCTGGTACCACCACCACCACCACCACCACCAGGACCACCCGCACTACTGGTGGCCACCACAGTCACGCCGCCCCAGTTCACCACCACAAGCGCCATGCTACCATGGGCGACAAAGTCAGTGGCATGATGATGAAGCTTAGGGGTTCTCTCACTCGCAGGCCCGGTCTCAAGGTAAGCGGAAAACAAATTATAACGACAAGCGATTTTCTAATCATTTCTTAGGCTGCTGGCACTCGCCGCATGCACGGAACCGATGGCCGCAATGCCCGCCGTGTCTACTAGACTTTCCGGTCGACTTAGTGGCACCATTTCCTCCATGTATTAATAGCGTTGTGACGATTGTACGATATAAGGACAGATACCCAACATTTTGAGCGTCTAGCATTCAATAAACTGTTCAAACTCTAACATGTTGTCCAAGCCACTGTGCATAACTTGAATAGACTGCAGTAAAAGGACATGACTATTGGTGAAACAACGACGCAAACCTATTCATCCCAAGCCAAATGAAGATGATTAAGTAGGATGGCTGGGTCGGAATTCACAACCTTAAAATATCCTTGTTTGCAAATATGTAAAGGGGTGGGTAAAATGAGTAAAAGGAAACAGCAATATTATATGTAAGAAGTAGTTAAATCGGTATTAGGGTAGACACGGTCGCGTCATATGAACTAAATTAGGCCATGACGAAGTGTGGGAGAGACATCCGCTATAACATATGATAAGCTCAAGAACAGGGTTTACCCGGCTTAACTCCGCCCCATTGTCGACCAGATCTACTAGTGCGGGCATGCAAACTATGCAAACACCACAACTAGCATCGACTGATCTCATACACGCAACCTTCCATCCGTGCAATTGCGCCCCCGCCACAGCATTAACTCGCACCATGCCACCACCACGGCTCTCCCCAGCTTTGGTACGAGCGCGGCCTCAGGTACGATACCAATGTCTCCGCCGCATAGCGCCCCTCCGCCATGCGTCCACCACACCACCACCACAGCAAAACGACGTTAAGCCTGTCGTCCCTTGGAAAACCCCAACGAGTATCTGGACGCCCGAGAACCTCATCCCCCCACCTAAAGATGGCGAGATATTGCTTGAGCGACGGCCAAATCGCGCCCTACCACCGTACGTTCAGCCGCAAATCTTCTTCTTCCTACCCGGCAAGAAAGATTCAGAATTCACAAAAAAATCAAGAGCGCGCTTGAGGCAGAACGCTAACGACATTGCTAAACAGCGTCCCACCCCTAATCCCCCCACAAGTCCTGCGCACCCTCCCCATCTTCGTCGTCGCAATGACCGTCTCCCTCTTTGCCTTCTTCAACTACCAGAAGCAAGAATCCTCTGTCGTAACCGCAACCCTCTACGCGTTGCGCACCAACCCGCTCGTGCGCGAGCAACTCGGCGACGAAATATATTTTGCGTCAAAGTACCCGTGGATCAAAGGCGAAATCAACCAGGTCCATGGTCGCATCGATATCAGTTTCTGGGTCAAGGGAACCAAGCAGGCGGGTCAGGTGCGTCTGAAGTGCAGGCGAAAGGGAAGAGGTGGGCTGTATTATACACAAGAGTATAGCCTGACCATGGAGGATGGTACGAGGTTCGAGTTGTATGACCCACAGGGCAATGCTATTGATCCGTTCCAGGAGATTGCGGTGGAAGAGTGAGGGGTAAAAATTGGTTGAGAGAGGGGCGGAAGAGCGCATCTAGATCGACTGGAGGGCCTATGAATTCAAGTGCAGGGCTTGAAGAGTCATGGCGACGCGTGTTGCTGAGTTGATGAGCCGAGCACCTCGAACCATGTTCTTCGATGTGGAAAGAATCGTTACGCCAATATGAGTTGTCCGATTTACTGTATAACACATGTACATATAGATATATGCATCGCGTCATGTAGCAACAGCAAAACCTCGCATTTGATAGCAACGGCATCAAGGACAACACTGGCCGGTCCCAATCTATAACCCCGCGTATAGTAACAACACCAACCCCGAAAGAGAGTGGAGAAGCTTGTCGAAAAAGAAAGAAAGAAAGAAGCAGAACCAAACAGTGAAGTGATCGTATTCCTCATTCCCTTGGTCGAGCAAGGAGAAGGGAAGTATGTACTCAACAGGTGCATTCCATCATCTACCATGACAAGCCTTGCCCGGAGCTTCCCAGCCAGCCGTTTCATCCCGCCATTCTCGTAGTAAATAAATCATTCTTTTGTCCATGTAAAAAAAAGAGAAGAGAGAGGGAGAGGGAGAGAAGGAGAGACAGGACTTTGCACCGCCGAAAAGTGAAAAACGCCCGCTGCTAATACCGAATCTGTGACCGTGATGCATTCTGTGGAATGCGATGCAATCAGTACCAGAGAGAAAACGTAAAAAAAAGGAAAAAAAAAGTGGTATCATGATTCCGCCGTCCCTCCTCCGCCCAAACCCACATTTGACTTGGTCTCCTCTTTCCCTTTCCCTTTCCCCTTGCCCCGCCGATCAAGCAGGCGCCTTCGATAAGGGAGGATTTCTTCTCAAATCTTGTTATGATCAAAGTCAAACTCTGCACGCCTCACACTCGGATGATGGGCCATGTCCGGCTTAACCAGGTGCGCAAACTGCGGGTTGACATTGAGCGGATAGCTAATACCAGGCATACGCGCAGTCTCCCGTTCTCGCTCGTTGCGCTGGATCTGCCAGAAGCGCCTGCGGGAGGGCTCACCGGAGGTGGTGCGGGAGTAGATTGAAGAAGCGGGGCGGTTGGAGAAGACGTTTAGTTTGGCGGGAGACTGGGAGTGGTAGGAAGGACGGAGGGATTCGCGGGCTGTGCGGAGGACGCGGAGGGGATTGAAGTCGAATTGGGAGAGGTGGCGGGCGTCTGTATCTTTGTTTTGGGGTTGAGGGGGTGAGCCGCAGGCTACGGGGGGAGTGGGCATGCGCATGGGCAGGGTGCGGGACGAGGTGCGGGACGAGGAGGTGCTGGTGTGGTGGGAGGAGAGGGTGAAGGCTTTGGATTTGGACTCGTAGTTTGAACCCGTCCATTGGCATTGGGTTTCGAGGTCTTCGTGCAGCGTCATGGCGCCGCGGGAACGGACCATGCGCGCGGTGATGTTGCGGGATTTGTCGCGGAAGATGAGGCTGGCGATTATGTTGAAGAGGCCGATGACGAAGGAGAGGACGCCAGAGGCGACGAGGAGGCGCCAGAAGGGCATGGTGAGGGACTTTTGGCTTGTGGCTTCTTTGTTCATGTTGCCGAGAAGGTTCATGCCGATGATCATCATGGCACAGCCTAGCGTCACGAAGCCGTGAGAGGGGCTCAGAAGAGGCCAGTTGCGGGCAAAGAAACCGCGGAATAGCGAGCATTCGGATACAATGAAGAAAAGTCCGGCAAATGCGGTGATGAGATGGCTCGTGGCATCGAAGAAGAAGAACTGGAACCCGTAAGTTATACACAGTGTTGATATCAACCACTGCTACGTACTTTGGAAATGATAAAAGTCTTGATAAGCATGACAACACTGCTGGCAACAACGGAAGCCAGAGCAATGATGTTAAGTCCACGAAGGACGTTGAGAATGATGTAGCCCGGCCCAGCCAGGTGTTCTGCTGAGAGAAGCGCCATTTCGTTTTTGTGTGTATAGAGAAAGCGTCGTGGGGGTTAGAAGAGTCAACTTGGTGCCGTGGGGCAATCGGGTCTGTCCAGCAGTTGGTTGAGTCGGAGGGAAAAGCGCGTCTAGCATCAAAGCTTGGAAGATAGCTAAGCAAAGAGTGGGTGGTGGGTTTAAAGAAGGCAAGGTTGGAGGGGAATTAGAGGGGGGATTTCCCACGCCGTCAAGGCAACAGGCCTCTAACAGTAAGCAACAATGGCAAACAATGGAGACTGAAGAGATGAAGGGTGAAAGGCGAGAAAAGAACCCAAGGTGAATGAGGGGACCTCAGGACAAAATTGGCCCGCTAGCCCTGGCCTGGCCGTTCTCGTGAACCTTACAATAGCACAGGCGGGGGCGTATGGCGCTGGATACTCGCATGGCTTCACACTCGAGTGCTTCAGGCTTGAGTGGCTCAAATGAGCTCAAGGACTATTACTGCGCTTGTGCTGCCGGCCGATGTGAAACACTCCCCGCTAGCCCCGGCGGGAACAGCAGAACAACAACGACCCAGTCATCCAATTCCCAGTTGGCGAGGCTGGCAGCGAAATGGTCGCGTCGGCAACTGTACAGGGTTACTGTGGGGTTCTAGTATCCAGACGATCAGGCATGGTCTGGTCGACGTGCGGCAATCGCGTATTGATTGGCTTTAGGGCCTTCAAACCACATCGCGTAGGCGCAAGGATGTGGTTTCAGGTTCAGAAACATCTGCATGCCGTGAGCCCCACGATCTGCGGGCGGCAAGGTATAGGCCGACCTTATCTCGTTAGCACTTCCGTGTCACCAATGTGAATGCGAGGCGTTGTTTGGACGTGGGTCCCGCCGCCCGCACAGTCTGGAAGCATCTTGTGTGGAAGCGCTTGCGGTGGAGGCATAGAGTTATGGCGCCACGCCCGGGTCTGTCATCACTACCCAACTTTAAATCACGACCCAGTCCACATGTCCACTTCTCAGTCCACATTTTTAGTTCGGCAATAGTTTCAATAGTCGAAAAGGCGTGCACGCCGCCGCCAATATGTTGTGCAGCTTGTTTTTTTTTTGTTACTCCAAGATAAATCACTTGATTGGAAATCAATCGGGTATAATACTGTAAACTGAGCCAAGAAGAAAAGCCCAGAACCTCCGCTATGAGCCCGGTATTGGTGTATGCAATAGATCAGTTGACGGTAAGTCCGGCTCCAAGTCTCTTCCCCACCCTGTATACATGTCGTGGTCGTGGCAGTCGACCGTTGACCTATGTAGCTCATTAATACATCAATCCACAAGCGTCACACTGGGCTGACTCACCAAAGTTCCATCCCGGAAAGCCAACTCGACCCCATCGTTCATTGGCACCGCATGAGCCGGAAGATTGAAGACTTCACGCAACGACCGGGATTCATCACAATCTCTGGTGACGGCTTCGTTTTTTGAGGGGTGCCCCTCTGTTTCCGCAGCTTGAGCGTTCCGTGCTGCATCACTCTCATTGTGAATGTCCAGCCGCCTGTACCTTCGAACGTGCGCTAGTCGTTGGTTTGAATCGAATAACGCCTTGCGTGAAGGTCTTGCCTGGATCTCTGCTACTTTCATGGCCTTCTCCTCTGTAGTCATCGTCTCAATTGAAGGCCGAGTGCTACGAGGGTACACTTGGTGAAAGCTCGTCTCGCGCTTGATCTCAGAAGCATACTCAGCTATGTTCTTTAAAGGAGATGAGTCAGATAACTGGAAAAGGTCAGGCGGTACGTCACCATTGGAAGCGGTGGTAGCTGGCGATGGAATGAAGCTGGAGTCCGGTATTGTCGATGTGATCGCAGAAGATCGAGGACATGCTGCACTGTTAGATACATCTTCCAGGCTATTTTTGACCACGGTACCAGGCTGGACAGCATGTTTTTGATCATGTTCTTGCGAGTATTGGATGACATAATCTCGGTATTCCTCTTCGTATCGAGCTTTACACGCTGCGTTGGCAAAGCTATATACCAAACGGGCCCCACGGAACCCACTCGCCTTGTCGCTACGAAACTCTTTGCATGAAAGGACCGCCTTAAGACTCTTTTCCCACGTAGACTGCCCTTCTTGAAGGTAATGGAACTTTTGGACCAGCCAATCAACAATCTGCGAAGCCGTCATACTTGCTCCATTTGCACAAGCCAGAGCTATCCTAGCTAGCTCTGGATTTGAATGGCACTTCTGACACCCGGGTGAAGATATGTCATCTAGATCTGGACGTAAGAAACTTTGAGGAGACATGGATGAACTTATGCAGTTGGGAGAGCCCTCTAGCTTCACATTCCCCGACTCCTGTTGCACAGAAAACAACTCAGGCGAGACTGCGCCACCAGTAGAAGGTGGTTGTCGAGAAATGTGGTTCAGAACCCCATCTGCCAGGTGGGAAAAAGGTGGCACAATTGCTAGTGGCTCACCCATTTGTGTTGTTTCTGATGCGCCAGGTAATTCTCGATAATCATTTTCCCGCTGTTGCCTCCTGCACCGTGGCTGGAAGGAGGCATTATGGAAAGGGTTTGTCCCATGTGTTGCGATTGCCGGACGTACGGTTCCTCGTTCAACGTCTTCGGAAGCAGATATTGACTCTGTGGAGTTAGTAGGCTCAAAGTCGCTGCACCGTGCAGGAAGCGGATAAGGCGTTGCATGAATATCAATCTTCACGTTCGACCCAAGCGTCGGCTGACGTGGATGAAACCAAGGCTTCCCCCTGGTCTCATCTGCTCGAGTCTTTACAGCCGTTGAAACATCTAGCTTGGCTAATTCTGTGCTACTCGTTGTGGGTAGTATGCTGTAGCGAGCGACGATATCAGGGGCCTCAGGTGTCTCTAGTTGCCTTGGAGGACTGATAGCTGCGAGGTGGACTTGAGGTTCAGCGCTTTGCTCCTGGGATGATGAAGCAAGATTGTCAAGCTGACCTGAATGGTGCATACGTGCTCTCCGATTCTCTGAGAGGCCAAGGGGCTGAGATTGCGGAGATGGCTTAAAGACTTCTTCAGGTCTATGTAAGTTTCCTGAACTCTTTGCACTTGGAGAACTAGTATGGGAATCCCGAGTATCGACATGCTCACTGGCGGTGGTCACCTCGGGTAGTCCAGACGAGTTCGCAGCTAGAGATCGTGCACTTCGCGGCTTAAAGATCTCTCTCACTGCAGAGTATCTAACCAAGACCGATTTCGAAGATACTTGGGGCTTAGCAGGGTTTCCAGTGTCGCTTAAACATGTTGAACACCTCCAGTGTTCCCTGATGTTGTTAGTCTTTGTTCAACACACAACGCTAAGATGGCTTACGGGTCAAGTCCTTGCGCCAATGAAGGTTTCCGGCAACTGTCATGATATAGTCTGGCACATCCGGGGCAGGCGATAAGTGGATTGTAGCTTGTGGCTGTAGTCTTGTCGCATACTCGGCAAGTGGGTTTGAAGGAGGACTCTGACCTTGACGGCACTTTCGACGGACCGCGGGTCTTCTGCATCAGGGGGGCATTGCGCCTTCGCTCTCTAGGCACATGACAGCGAGGAAGTGTTGGTGAAGGGTGCGAAGTTTGTAACTGCCCGGAAAAGTGTTCACGGTTACTTTGCGCACCTGTGGAGAAAGTCAATCGACCATGCAGGCTGCGGAGGACGAATTAGTGGGGCCTTGATACAACAATCTGATACATACCACCTATCCTTGGGCGCACTGAGGCCTGTCAAGCCTGAGGAATCTCGTCTCACCTGTGGCTCGTCGCAGGCTGTACGTTTACGCTTGAGCGGGGGTGGTGATATTTCACTCAGCCGAGAAGTTTGCCTTTGACTTGGGATAGCACTGGGTTTTGACAGAGGATCTCGAAAATCCACATTGGGTTGGTTATGTTCGGATGTGTTGGTGCCCGTGCTAAGATATGATAGTTGTCGTTCGTCTCTGGCGTATCTCATCTGAAGGGTTGAAACTCTGAGAGAGAGTGGACCTAGCCCAGTATATGCGCGTTAGCTTTCTATTATAAAGCAGGGGTGATGTGAATCATGGGAGAGCAGACAATGCGTCAGGTCTTTTCAGTTTCTTATAAGGCAGCACTTCGCCCCATTGGAGGCTTCTCCTTCGGCTCCACTGCAGGCAAGCACACACGGACACAATGCGCCAGAATGCACGATGCCACAGAGCAGCGACCAGGCAAACCGTCGCAATGGTTCGGCGATCTAACCTTTTACCAGTGGTCATCACGCATGCGGAATACGCGTCCGTCGGTAGTGGGGCTTGTCTTACCTGTGCTATAGCAATAGGGCTGAGTCTGGTGAGACGCGCTGTGGAGGGGATGCAAGCTGGGCACAACATGGGCAAAAGAGGAGTAGAATAAAATGCAAGCACAGTGGCGTGGATGCGGCTGTGCAAACACGACGGGGAATTTGGCAGTGAACTAGCGCGGAGCGAGTAGAGAAGCGAAGGCAGCCAGGGGCCTCGATGTCGTAAAGATTAACGGCTGCAGCGCGTCATCACGTGACGTCTGGGCAGAGCCCCCGCCCAATGGTGCGCGGGTGGGGCATGCGCGCATCCATCTGGCCTTTGGGCGCATGTCATGGAGACAAACACTTACGCTCTTTTTGTTTGCAGCACAAGCGGGGCCACGACTAGCCGCGCGCAGTATCCATGGACTTCCTCAAGTCTGCCGTTGCCTCTGCAATTTCAAAGGGCCCAGCGTTTGGCTACACTTTTGGCGATCGTGTCGACTTGAACGACTCCATCTGGACGCTGCACAATGGCACAAAGCGAGTATGGCCCAGACATCTGCACACAAACACACACGCGAACGGCTGTTGACAACTGGGGGCTAGGACGACGGCTCCAAGTGCAGCATCTTTTCCTTCGACGTAACGGCAAACAAGTCTCGGCTGCCTCTCGCCCGCAATGCGCTCCGAAAGTTACGAACCCTGCGCCACCCAGGGGTAGTCAAGGTTCTCGATACCGTCGAGACCGACACATACATACACATCGCCACAGAGCGACTCAGCCCGCTCAGCTGGCATGTAAAGAGAAGGAGTCTGACTGAGGAAACTACCAAATGGGGACTGCACAACGTTGCAAAAACGCTCAAGTTCGTCAATGCAGACGCTGCATCCATACACGGCTGCATCCGCCCAGCCTCCATCTTCTTCAGTGAAAGTGGCGAGTGGAAACTAGGCGGTTTTGATGCGCTGAGCTCTGTGAAGGAGGATGATTCCATCATACCCACCTATGGAGGTCTCATACCTGATGCGGCACGATACATGGCGCCAGAAGTTTCCAAAGGAGGGTGGGACGTTGTCAAGCAAAATCCAACACATGCTCTGGATGCGTACAACTTTGGTATCTTGATCTTTGAGGTCTTCACTGGCAGCTATAACAGCAGTGACCAGTTGGGGCAAATGAAGAGCATCCCTCCAAGCATGCACCAGTCCTACAAGCGCCTTCTCAATCCCAACCCCAAAGCACGTATGAGCATAAGCCAATTCTTGGATCAAGGAAAGCGCGTAGGAGGATTTTTCCAAACACCGTTGATTCAGGTCACGGATGATATCGAGAACCTAGGTCTCAAAGCTGAGGACGAGCGGAATGAGTTGCTTGGGTTGGTTTCCCTGCGATAATACTCTGACCAAAGATGCTAATCGATACCAGGAAGCTGGATGCCGTCGCAGATGACTTCCCTGCTGATTTCTTCAAAATGAAGGTCCTCCCCGAACTGCTCAAGTCCGTAGAATTTGGCGGCGGAGGTGCCAAAGTATTTGGTACAGTAATGCAAATAGGCCAGAAACTCTCAGATGAAGAATACGAGGCCCAGATCACGCCGGTCGTGGTACGATTGTTTGCCAACCCTGACCGAGGCATTCGTGTGTGCCTTCTGGACAACCTGCCGCTGATGATTGACCATCTCCCACAAAAACTCGTCAGCGATAAGATCTTTCCGCAAATGGTAAGTGGCATCGTCGGTATCTTGGAGTTTGTTCTGACCTTCAAAAGGTTACTGGCTTCTCGGATGTCGCCCCTGTGGTCAGAGAACAGACAGTCAAAGCCATTCTTACGGTAGTGCCTAAACTCTCAGACCGAATCATCAATGGCGAGCTTCTCCGCCATTTAGCAAGGACTGCCAATGACGAGCAACCCGGTATCCGGACGAACACTACGATCTGTCTAGGCAAAATTGCGCGGAATCTGGGTGCAAGTGTAGGTTTATCCAAGATGTATTTGGAGTGGCAGCATGCTAACGCCTAGACAGAGTCGAGCTAAAGTTCTCTCTGCCGCCTTCTCACGTGCACTACGCGACCCGTTCGTACATGCACGAAATGCAGCTCTCCTTGCATTGGCTGCCACCGCAGATCTTTTTAGCGAGGAAGACTGCGCGAAGCAACTTCTCCCGATTATGTGCCCATCGCTTGTGGACAAAGAGAAACTTGTCCGTGACCAAGCGCAGAAATCTGTTGATGTGTATATTGCACGTATCCGCAAGTTTGCTGTTACCATGCCTGAGACTGTATTGCCATCGCCAGGACTTCCCACTGTTGGAGGGGCTTCGCCGCGCATGGGGACCCCAGCCAACGACACTTCATGGGCCGGCTGGGCTATCTCGAGCTTCACAAACAAGCTGGCAACAACAAGCGGACAGATGCAAGCTGGCTCAGGAACTAATGGAGCAGCTGATCAGAGGCCCTCTTCTGTTCCGGCTGTTACAACTCAACCACCAGTTCCGCTAGCAAGTAAACCTGGAATGACGCTTCACAGCGCCAAGAGCACCGCATCTATACCCACCATTGCATCACCAGATCCAGCTGCCGACTTCAACGACGAGGCAGAAGACTTCAACAATGACTGGGGCGGTTTTGTTGACGAAGAGGAAAAACCGAAAGAGGAAGATGATCCATGGGGCACACCAGCAGTATCAAAACCAACGTCTACAACAGCGTTTGATGATAAGGGCGAGCCTGACTTTGCGGGATGGTTAGCAGCACAATCAAATGCCAAGAAACCCATCAGGAACACTCTACCCAAAGGTCTCACCAAATCTACCACACCAGCCGCCAAGGCATCCCGACCTGTGATTGGAGGGAGGTCAAGTACAACAGGATCGGCAACGAGGAAGGTTGTTGTAGCGCCAAAGAAGGAGGTCAAGAAGGAGGAGCCAAAGGCGAATGAGGAGGAAGAGGAAGGATGGGGCGATGCATGGTAGTCGTTTCGTGTCTTGTAGTCGGCGTCGATTGTTCAGCATAGCGTAGGCGTCTTGTAGGGTAGAATGCTTGATTATACATTTCTTGCTTCGATACTGATGTATAGCCTTGAGGCCATCCCAGTCTAATGGATACAGTATGTTACAGTCATTGTCACTCATTTGGGTTTACTCTTTGTCCTCCTTTTCACGCTTGCCGAATGTGTACGCCAAACTGCAGCCTACGACGTTGACTGCACAAAGAGCCAATGAAGCTCCTCTTACCACGCCCCGTACAGTGAATTTGTTTCTGATACCCTATTTTCTTGTTAGCTTTGCAAGCATCGATTAGCCTAGGTGGCGAGCAAACCCTTCACCCGTGGCAGAACTGAACATACCTGACTCCTCCGCATAGCAAGCAAAGCATATAGCCCACTCCATGCAGCGGTGATACCAGCTGAATCTGTCTTGTGGTTGCTCAGATTCAGGTATGATGAGAACAGTAAGACTGGTGGGAACATCATAGGGAAAAGTCGGAAGGGTCGAGCATGTTGGGCTGTGATGAGTGTAGCCAACAGAGTAGGTGGCACAGAGTTTTCTGTGAAGGGTCAGCCAGCTTGATTCGTATATATCCCAATGTCAATATGTAAAGTGAAGCACGTGAGTGCTAAAAACAGGAAAGAGACGACAAACGTACCTCCCCAATTGCGGAGGGATTGAACAGCAGATTGTTTGGATGGTTGAGCCATTTCAGATGCTGCAGACTTAAGGGCAGGACAACAATTGATGGATTGTATGTATAGAGAGGTGTGTGATTCTTGGAGAAATGGTTGCGCAAGGAGACCGGGGTCGAGGAATCGGTGAAGTTCAATGACGTTAGGTCAGGAAGTGGGCCGTCAGCCCGTGCCAGTCTAGATTCAGTCAACTGGCCTCGTCGGGTCTCGCGAACTTCAATAACAGATAGCGGCTTTAACCCACGACTCGAACCGCAACACCGCCCCGCCGCTTCCGCACCACTCGTTTCCCGCACCCAGATACACCCGCTGACTTTTAGTATCACACCAGCCAGACGTCTATTGCTTGCGCATAGGCCTTTCACTAACACCGCTGCCCACACGGCGGCTTAATCTCCCCGTCCACAAAAGTACACGCATACCCCACACAACAATAGCCCTCCGGCGAACATGTCAGGTAAAACCTCTGGCTCCGACGCCAAATCGCGGGAGCATCACGATGGAAGCGCCGGCCGAGCCTTTACCGTAGAGCAAAAAGCCGCCGTAATACGTATCAAACAATGCGCGCCAACGGCTTACTACAAGATCCTTGGGCTTGAAGAGGTAAAAGCCACCTGTTCAGACTCGGACATCAAGAAGGCATACCGTAAGCTCTCGTTGCTTACGCATCCGGACAAGAATGGATACGACGGTGCAGACGAGGCGTTCAAGTTGGTCAGCAAGGCATTCCAAGTGCTTAGTGACCCGGATAAGAAGAAGAAGTACGACCAGTTTGGATTGGATCCTGATGCAAGGTTCGATCCACGGGCTGCGGCGGGAGCGAGTGGTGGCGGAGGCCCGAGTCCGTTTGGAAATGGATTTGCAAGGAGAGGGCCGGCCGGCTTTCAGGAGGAGATGACACCAGAGGAATTGTTTAGACAATTCTTTGGCGGCGCTTTCGGAGGGCCTTTCGGTATGTACAGTCCTCTTGGAGATACTGTGCTTGGCAGTGGTATCACCGTCCAAAAAGACGTTGTAAACTAACATGTAACGTAGGCGGCATGGACACCGGCCCAGGCTTTGTCTTCAACCTCGGCGGCGGCCCAGGAATCCGCGTCCACCAATTCGGCGGCGGCCACCCACGCAGACGCCCCGGCACCGCCGCAGCTCCCGGCTCCGAAGGCCAACAAAACCTCTCCTCGGCCTTTGCGAACCTCCTGCCTCTCCTCTTCCTCTTCGTCCTCCCTCTCCTCTCCTCCTTCTTCTCCTCCTCTTCCTCTACATCCGCAGGTCCCAACCTCATGTTCGAAACCCCCCGTACGCCCAACACTCTCAAGCGCGTCTCCTCGCGCATAAAAATCGACTACTACGTCAACCCCAAGGATGTCCACGACTACACTCCTAAAAAATGGCGCAAGCTCGATGAGGTGGCGGAGCAGCAGTACGTCCATATTACAAACACGAGGTGTCAGTCCGAGAGGTACAAGCAGAGGCAGCTTATGGAGGATGCCCAGGGCTGGTTCTCGGTTGATATGGAGGCGATGAACAAGGCGAGGAATATGGAGTTGAAGAATTGTAATAAGCTGAAGAAGTTGGGGATTGATGTTTATGGGGCGTGAAAGTAACTTATGATTGTATCCTTTTCCTACGCATACTATGTATTGTGCTATTCTTCTTTTTTCTTCACGTTGTTGGATTGAAAGTTTTGATATGAGCGATTTTTTTTTCTTTAATTTTTTTTTGGATTTGAACAAGGGGGACTTGGGACAAGAAGACACTTCCTCAGATGCACACGCATGGCGTATGGGGGCTGGGACTGGAGGCGTTTGCTGATAAAGGCGGTGCGGGTGGTTTGTTTCCTGACGCAGCGATTCATGTTCTTCTTCTCTTCCCCAAAGCGAAAGTCTCGCTCGGGCTTTGCGTCCGGGATGCTTTCATTTGTCTATCCTCTTCTTTGTTACTGAAGAGTGTAAGGAGAAGGAACAGAAGGTAGAAATAGGTATCGTTTCATTGATATTGTACAAGTGGATATGGTACAGTTATTTCGTCACGCATAGACCGGAGACTCCCATCTCCCCAAACGATACTTTTGGCGTAAGCCTCCGATATGTGCGTTGGGGAACGGTTCTAAAACCCCCAAAACCGCATAACCCTCGTCTTAACCCCCTCCCAACTGTTCAACTTGGGCCTTACATCCAGATAAAAATTCAACGCCTTCCCTGCCTTCCCCTCATCCCTCCCCGCATAAAAATCAATCACATACTCAATCTTGGTGCCGCAACGATCCACAACCCAATCATGGCGATCAAACGGCGGCTGGTACCCCATCAGACCCTTCCAGCGCGCCCGCGGCGTCAGACTCGTGCTGAGACCGGAAAAAGAAGCGAGTTTTGGACCCCCGCAGGCCTCGGAGCCGCGGCCTGCCTCCCAGCGCTTTATTTCGTGCCATGCGCGCTCGTTGACGGCGTTGTGGATGGGGACTATGGTGCGCATGTCTGGGGCAGAGGGGTCGTAGGCTTTGCGGCGCATGGCGTCGAAGAACATTTGCTCCGAGGGGTAGATCCAGTTCCCCGTTGTTTTATCGGCGCCGGTGTCGCGCTCGTTGTTGGCGGGGCGTTGGGAGGGGGTGTCTGGGAGGGCGCGCGGGATGGTGCTGACTTCGCGGTCGGTGCCGAGTCGGATTTGGGAGAAGGCGCTGGTGCTTGTTGGAGGCGGGGAGGATGTGGTTTGGTCAAGCGACGAGGAGTCGCAGGATTGCTGGACAGCTGATTGTGATTGTGGCCGTAGGGGTATTGCTGGCGGGGCGGCGGGCGTGGGGATGGGTGTGTGATGTGGATTTGATGGCGCATTGGCGTTTTGGGCGCGGGCCTGAGCAAGCCATGCCTCGCGAGTTTTGTGGTCGACGGGACAGGCTGCTGCGGGGTCATCTTTGGAGGACATTGTGGCGGTGGTTGACTATATGGAATGGAATTCCTACTTGGTAGGCATGGTGACGGCAGTGGTTGGAGAAATGTTACGCACGGACTCTACGGAAGTCGATTCGCTGTGATTGGCTGGCCTTGTCGTGGGTTCCTGCGCAGTCATGGATAACTTTTCGGTCAGCGAAAATGAGTGGGAATGTATTTAGCGCTGTAAACTGCAAGGATTCCAGACAACAGGGGATTGTCTCCCCCAAGAAAGACAATCTCATCATTTCTAGATGACATTGGTTGACATGTCTCCATAGATTATGAAACGGTGTGTTGGCTTCTTCTATAGGCTATGGGGGAGACTCCTGCGTGTATTATTCAGTATCAAACGCCAAGGTGGGATGGACTTGCTACCACATCGCCCGGGATCAATGTTGGTTGGAAAAAACATGGTCTGACTACCCTTTATGTATGGACAAATCAGTTATCATCCAGCCCCAAAGCGGTGTTGTTCCGACTCCTGTTGGCGCCTTTTCGGTCCCCGCTTGCTGGGCCCTGCCGTACTTAGACCCTGCATATAAATAACAACGTTACCGCGTCCTCCAGCTTTCACAGCCTCTACTCCCCCCCCGATTCCCCCGTCTATTGACACTGATTTGTAAATATATTCTCACAATGTCCGACATCCACCGTGCCAGCACGACCGCCCCCGTCAACATCGCAGTAATCAAGTACTGGGGAAAGCGTGACCCAAAGCTGAATCTCCCCACCAACTCTTCCCTTAGCGTGACCCTTGCGCAGTCCGACCTCCGCACCCACACTACAGCCTCTTGCTCTTCTAGCTACCCGAAAGAAGACACCCTTCTTCTCAATGGTCAGTCTCAAGATGTCTCTGGCGCCAGAACCCAAGCATGCTTCAAGGAATTGAGGGCGCTGAGGAAAGAGCTTGAGGCGAAGGACTCTAGCCTGCCCAAGTTGGCCGATCTCCCCCTCCGTATCGTTTCTGAGAACAACTTCCCCACCGCTGCTGGATTGGCCAGTTCAGCCGCTGGTTTTGCAGCACTTGTCCGTGCAATTGCAAACCTATACGATCTTCCAGCTTCGCCCACAGAACTTTCCCGCATCGCTCGTCAAGGCTCAGGCTCAGCGTGCCGATCGCTCTTTGGCGGATACGTAGGCTGGGAGCAAGGCTCTGCCGCAGATGGTAGCGACAGTGTGGCTTTTCAGGTGGCACCTGCAAGCCACTGGCCAAACATGCGTGCCGTCGTTCTGGTTGTCAGTGCAGCAAAGAAGGGTGTATCGAGCACCACCGGTATGCAAACCACAGTCGCAACCTCGAGTCTCTTCCAGTCAAGAGCCAGCGAGACGGTACCAAGGCGCATGAAAGAAATGCAGGACGCCATTCAGAACAAGGACTTTGAGGCATTCGGCAAGGTCACCATGATGGACAGCAACTCCTTCCACGCTACCTGCCTCGACACATTCCCACCCATCTTCTACCTCAATGACGTTTCCCGCGCTGCTATCAAGATTGTCGAGAGCATCAACGCAGCGGCAGGCAAGATCATTGCCGCATACACTTTTGACGCGGGTCCAAACGCTGTTGTTTACTATCTTGAGGAGAACGAGAAGGAGGTAGCCGGCCTCTTCAAGACCATTCTCAGCGGGAAGGATGGATGGCAAGGCCAGAGGGGACAGGCTGTCCAAGCCAACGCGGAGGCTCTTGAGAAGGTCAAGTCTGAGGTTGGGCCTGCTATTGCACTGCTAGAGGAAGGTGTCAGCAGGGTTATTTTGACCGGTGTTGGCGAGGGGCCAATCAGGACTGAGGAGAGTCTGATTGACGAGAAGGGCGAACCTGTCAAGAGCGGCTAGAGATGTGCCTCTTGGTAAAGATGTCTGAGAATATAGAGCATAGTATGATACCGAGCACAATGTTATTCACCCCAACCAATACAGAACTTGTCTCTGTTGTGAGACCACAAATCAGAAAGACATGAACTCAACACAAGCATCGCATGGAATTAGGTGGGTTAAACTGTACAACTCATAAAATACGCAACCCTCCCCAGGCAAGGATATGTGCAAACAATGCGTTACGCCATGGTATCAGAATCCCCTCCCCGAACATATCATTCAACGCCTTGGGAACAAGAGTCAAAGGAAAAAGAAAGACCATTTACACAGATGCTGGCTGTTGCCATCTTAGTCCAGGACAACGGCAAGGATAATGATGACCAAGACAATAGCCAGGATAAGCAACAAGATGCACGCCTTGCTCCTAGCACTCTTCTGGTAGTTGCTGGCCTGCTTAAGATTTATGTGCGCGCCTCGCGACGCATCATGCGTCGTCTCGACATTTTCCTCGATGATATCGAGCTGGGCCCCTTGCTCATGCACCATGTGCGCGACATCACGAAACAGCTCGTTGAGCTCGCCGACCGACTGCTCGATATTGCGGATCTCGGACTCGCGCTCGATGATGAGGGATTCCTGGAAGTCGACCTCGTCCTGGTTTGCGAGGCGCAGCTGCTCCTGCTCCTGCAGCTGGTGCTGGCCGTAGTCTCCCCGCTCTTCGCTTGGCGAGGTTGCGTCTTGCAGGGCGGCGCGAGCGGCTTGTGCGGACTGCTTTTCCTTTTCCAGCGCTTGCTTCTGCAGTTGTTGGAATTCGGTGAGGGAGGCTTTGAACTCGCGCTGCAGCTTTGACTGGGTGAATTTTTGCGAGGGCTATTGTTTTATCCGTCAGCTAAAAGACGGTGCTTGTGTTTTTGCATGGATGGAGGCTCCGGTTTCAACGTACCCCAATGTCCGGCCATGTGGTGATCTTCTTGAGGCTCTCGCCAAGCTCTTTGAACTTGTCCGATGTCTCCTCGACGGTTGTCTTGACGCGCTCGCGCACACGGGCGGTCTCGTGCTTGGTTCCTAGCTTGGCCGTCTCTTGCGACAGGCGGGCGATATTGCGGGTGAGGGCAAAGAGGTCGTCAGAGAGCTTATCGGCAAAGTCGCGGAACTCGGGGTCATCAGCATAGGCTGCGTCGTCTTCCCGGCGCCATGTTGTAGGCTGCGATTCGAGGGCACTGGAGCGCTGGAATGACATGATGGTGTTGAACAAGGGGGGAGCACACGATGGCTCGGTTGCACAGTGATACAGGAGGTGTCTAGAATCCAGCGACCGTCGATGTGACTATGGGCGAGTGATGGGGATGCAATTGTCGGTACCTGAGGGGGTTGGTTTGGTCTGCTCGCCCGGACGGCTCCTGCGACGATGACGACGAGCCGCGGCCAAGGGCACATGGCACGGGCGGGTCCGCTATTATGTAAAGCTTGCAGCTCCGCCGACCCATGTTTGTTCGACGAAACCTTGGGCGTCTTTGTATCGCTGCAACGCTCTGCGCGCAACCACTTTTTGCTGCTCCCCTTCACGTTTTCTACTGGCACGACGCCATTTCTTTATTTCTTGCTATGCTATAGCTGTTTCCTCACTCATACATTCTCTCCAGCCGCGAATCACCGCAGCCATGGTGCTCGCACAGTTGGGTACTCAAGTGCGCCCGTACAGAGACTACCTGACACCAGCTCTCCACCGTAGATTCAACAGAGCGAGCAAATACACTTTGTTGCTCTGCTACGCGATCGCGTGTTGGATGGGCGAGTGGGCCAACCGTACGACGATCATCACGAAATATGAACCCAGATACTAAGTCGCATACAGCTCTTTGGTCGTTTTTCCCACTAGGCCTCACAGGCATCCGAACGCTCCTGCTCTTCCTCTCCGCGCTTTCCGTCTACGTTCTTCGTGTTTCCCAATGGCACGTCGGCCCCCGCCAGACGCCTACCCAGGCCCAGACGTTTACCAAGTACTTCTTTCGCCTGTCTACTGTCGTCACTCTCATCGCGTATGCCTTTTCCGCCATGATGTTTGTTGAGACATATATCTGGTCAAGGGGTCCCAAGGACAGACTCGCATTCATCGAGGCTGGGCGCATGCATGAGCGGTTCAGGCTGAACGAGAGACCGCTCTACTTGCGCTATTGTTTCTATCTCCTCGCAGTCGCGCAGTCCGGTGTCCACCTATGGAGAGACTATGACAGGATTGATGTGCCGGCAATAAAGCCCAAGAAGGATCGCGGGGACGCTGCACCGGCGCGACGAGCACCCAAGCCCAGACATGTGCTCATCAAACAATTCAAGGGCATGGCAACCAAGTCGAGCTCGCTAGTTACGATCATCACTGTTATTGGATTTATTTTCTACTTCTCAATCACGCGCAACCTGATCTGGAGTTATTACTACAGCCTCGGTCGCTATCTCTGGAGCCTTTCCAAGACCTCCACTCCCACCGGCCTGGCTCCTTTCTTGCCTCTGTGTCTCATGTTCATTACAGAGGGAACGCTTCTGGTCCTACTATGGGAGTTCGTCAACAAGACTTTCGATGTATACATTGCGCAGGAACCGCTGAAGAACGATACTCCCATTACAAACGATTCAAAAGACCCTAATGGCTCGCTCTTGAATGGGCTAAAGTCGAAAAAGGACACTGTCAAGGTATAGAGAGACGATGCATTTCCGTAATCATGGCTTATTGAATCTAGGCAATCGCTCTCTGGGAGCTTGCTCTCATTACAGACGCTTTCCCCGACCGCCGTAAGACGCTGTACAGTGAGATGAATCGCAAAAAGGCACCTACCCACCAGCAAGTTACAGACCTGTGTCTTGGAGAGTTGAAGTTCCTCATCGAACGCTTGAGTGTTGGTCTTGATCCTGCCTACAACCCGGTCGTTGGAGACGGCAAGGACCAGTCGGCGGCACCTGTCAACCTGGTACCACGGATTTCGCAGCCACTCAAGGACGACAAAGCGATCGCAGCACCGCCACCAAAGCCAAATTCCCGATTGGAGCATTTCGAAGCCGCAACAGCGGATCTTGCAAAATCTCATAGCGCTCCCGGTAATGCCCAGAAAGCGTATAGCCGTGAAGCTATTAACAAGGGGCTGAGCAAGGCACAAGAAGGTGCTAAAGAGGCAGAGTCGCTCTTTACAACATACTACAACAAGTTTGTATCTTCCTCTGTTGGCGCCCTTTTTAGACAGTCCGTTCAACGTACAGCAAGCATTGTTGTTCTCGGGGCGCCATACTCGCGCATTTCGTTGATTTGCAACGCCGTCACTTCCCTTGCGAATCTGGCCGTATCCTCCCTTAGTGAAGATTCGCTCGGCCGTTTCCACGAAGGTATTCCGGCCATGGTACGCGTGCTTACCACAGCACTCAACAAGCTCGACGAATACATGGAAATAGTTCCGATACACCCAAGCGATGTCGAAACACTTGCCAAACCAGAAGCAGAGAGGAGAAAGGTGCCGGAGGTGGATGAAGTCAGGGAATGTCTTCGGGAAGGATTGGAGCGCATTCTTGGTAGCTTCAATGAGTATCTGAGTAGTATGGGGCTCAGCAGACTGGAGATTATGGAGGCGAAAAAGGCCGCGAGTGCCAAAAAAGCACCTGAGATGATTCAGGCTGGAGGGAGATAGTAATGCCCTCTATGCTAGTGTCTTTGTGCAGTGTACCGATATATGTAGAGCTTTTGATATACCCCTAGCAATTTAAGAAAAAAAGTACGAATTACTATAGCGCTGCGCTGAATTGATCACAAACTAACATTGGATTAAAAGGAGCAGTGCCGATATTGCTATTGGAAGATCTGATTTCACTCATATAAGAGTACTAATCTCATGCATGATGATAGACATGAAGTAGGTAGCGACAATGGCAAGGGTAGCTAATAGTCTGTATTGATAATATACGAATCGCTGGAGATCTAAGAGATGGTTTGTAGGGCCTATATCTGGTTACGTCGGTAATTAATTTGATCGCCATATCCAATGTAGGTATGCCCAATGGGCAAATACCCGTCAAGGGGTGTATGTATTTTTTAGTAGTATGACCAACCAATTTTTCAGGGTTCGAGAGCAGGGTCTCATTGACGTAAACGCCTACGCGAATCTTTTTACCTTGACTACAAAGTTGGTTTTCTTAATACCCAATTCTGGCAGGTTAGGATGTGGACTGTGGTTCTTTTCTGAGCTGATTGACCTGACACGCTACATAGCAAACAGGAGCAAGAAAATCGAGTCGTATCTGGTTATGTAGCTCAGGATCGACTGATGGAGTCTAGAAAGAACTATGTGGCACTCGTCTTTGCTGCCAACTACCTCTATACCTCCTCATACAGACGATGCGCTCACTGCTCTTCTATTGTTCATTGTTCTACAATTTCGCCAAGTAATGAGTAAGTAGTAGCAGAATAAATCCAGCTACAAAAAAACTAACAAAAGGACGTTTGCGGCAATAGCAACCAAAGAGAATACACCAAATCCGTACCAAGCACCTTGGAACGACACGCTACCTTGGAACAGTTTAGTCGCAAGGCCCACTTGCAGTGCCTATAACACAATGGACAAAACATCAAGGGCAGCTAACATCCATGTAAAATGGTGCTCAAAGCTTTGTACCAGCTTGATTCACTTCGATATCCCCGAAGGAGATTACGAAGAGGATACTTGGGCGGATCAAACCTATATTTAGCATTCAGACGACTTAATCGCAGTTCCCCGTATCTGTACTGTCTAATAACATCATCCATAGCCTCGCAATTGATATTGCAGAGAAACGCATCCACAAATTTCATCCACTCGGTCCAGTGTGTATTTTTTGACAGCAACCCTGCTTCTCTTGCAGCATCCAAGTCACTCTTGTGTTTTACAAGCCATACGTAAGATAAGAGCAAGCCAAGCGCGGCCTGGTACAACTTTCTGTCCAGACAACGTCTTTTGTCTCAAGAGTCTCAATCAAACAGGAATTCAGGCAAGGGTTTGATGAAGATGACTGTTTAGAACCATATAAGATCCTCGTATGGTTCTTCGGTGACGAGGATGGTGCGGTCAAGCATTCTCTGCCTATGTAGAGGTCGAGCTGCAGTTGGGAGGCCTGCAAGCCAGAGATGCTGATGAATGATGTTGAGTCTTGGCGTCCCCAATTCTTGTGCGAGATAAGTGGATGGCTCCGTATCTGGACGCAGTGCTCTATTTCCCCTGAGGAATAGTGTGGACTGGAATAGTCTTGACTTAGGCGACCGTGAAACACGACTGTACAAATGCGTGTGCTCTGGTACTGGTGGCGTAAGCGTTGTCGGCGTCAAGTTGCTACCAACATTGTCAAATTAAGCTGTATCTTGGGTTCTTTACATCACTAACGTTTTATTTGGTCTATGTATAGAAACTTAGCTACTGATGCTGGATATTGTGATGTTTGGTCATGAAAGAAGGACTTTAGCTATACCTTTGTCCTTACGAAACAAGAGGTAGTGGTAAGCGGCAGAACTTTTGGTTCTAACGGAGCTATATAGTTACACTTGTTAAGATTCTTTCAAAGAGAGGGGTTTTGAATACATCCGGATATCGGCAATTCAACATTACCTCTTACGTCTCGCATTAGACACCCTCGGTAAACAGACATGGTGGAAATGCTATAGTGGTGATGCAGTTCTTACGAGTGTTTCTCGTCGTCCTGATTCCATTGTCGTCTCTTTCCTGGAGCCAGCTTGGCATCGATTTGCAATAGAACCGATTACCAAGCGTCACTTCTTGCCTTAGTGTCTGGCTCGTTTGCCCTCTACCAGAAGCTTTTGGCAGAATGTAAATCATGCTGGAGACGAAGACGATTCGAATAAGCGGCACTTTTTCGCTGTTTACGAGGCTAACAGAGCTCTGAACCCCCCACTCATCAACTTGGACTGGTTTTAGATCAGGATGAGTGTACGGCTAAGCGACACATGGTCGACCAAAATACCCAGATAAAAATAAAACTATCACTTGCAATCCGCCGCTTTCACCACAGTATATCTAGAAAAATATGTTCGTCTGAATTTAGAAGAACTGGAATTCATATATAGAGTAATATGTTAAACAGTACATGTGTCTTAATGGTACTGGTATTTATTACACCCTGAGGATGTTTCAGTTTCTTAGTGGGTGTGGTTTCAATCCGAATATTTCGGTCGGCCAAGGGGAGGTGTAGAAAAGTGGGGTGAGGTGGATGCGGAGGCGTCTTGGTCGGACTATCAACTTCCGAGGAGTTGGTGAGGTACTGAACAAGTACATTTTCTGTCTTTTCATCTTAATAAATTCTTTTATTAGAAACCAAAGAACCGAGAGTGGAATGTAGGGCAACGTGCCGGAGCAAGACATAATTGACTTTTACACTATCTTTTAGGAATCTGTATCTTATCTGTAGAGATTGATCCTTGCGCTTTATATTGTGTCTTTGATGTCACAGTTGACTACATATCACGTATTCTAGGTTCGTGGGTATTCTGCAAGAGTCAATAGTGCTGATCTCGCATTTGATAGCTTCTATTGTTTGAGAGACGAAGTACCATCACGACGACATTAGCTAAAGATGACTCAGACCAGCTCTCACATCTAACAAAAGAAACCCTTTGGTCCGCAGGAAGTCCTGCTGTAAACTAATCTTTGATATCATCCAATACCGCTCTTCTAAGAATCCCTCTGGAAGACGAATACAGGACTCATTCACTACTCTTGCGATGACAATCCATAGTTCCATATCGGCCAATCTTCTACTAATACCGCTGTATAGCCCTGTACTTAACGGGATAAACTCATTCCTATCGAGCACCAACCCAGGATCCGATGTCCATCGTTCAGGCAGAAATTCGTCCGGTTTTACAAAGTTTCTTGGATCGCGGAAGGTGGCGAAAGGCGGCATTTGGACAATTGTATTTCCAGGAGTAAAATGCCAATTGATGTGTAGGCCGGGTGGTCGGGTGACGCGCTGAGGTGCAAAGAAGTTTGAGGGCCATAAACGCACTGACTCTTGTGTCACTGCGTCGAGCATTGGAAGTGGCTGTTGGCAGTTGAAAGATACACAGTCACGAAACTCATTTCGTATCGCATCGATGTATTTGGGATTCATATTTATTTGCATCAATGTAAACTTCAACGCCGAAGACGTGGTCTCGCTGCCGGCACTGATGAGTTGCGGTTCGCCGTATAGTAGCTCTAGTCCAGCTGTATCGTCAGGACTGTTTTCGACGAGATGTCTTACAAAATCAGACTTTCCATCTTTCCGCTCTGATTGCCTAGTATTAGGATAGATAAAGCGGGCTTCGTGGAATTCTTGCGGCTATGCGCTGTCTCATCTGTGACACGCTCCAGTCTTGCCATTCTTTCATCGGCCCAGCAATCGAAGTGACCATCCCAAGTGTACTCATGAGCCTGAATGCGGATTTCAGTCCAGGATACAACGAATATTTCGAGTAGTTGTTGGAGTTCATAGTGAATAACATACTACGGCATATAGTACATGAGGCCCATAGCAAATGGCTATTACTGAAAGTGCTAAGAACGCTTGCCACCATTTCACTTTATTTTCCTTCCACAAATCCCCTTGATTCGCCAAAAGCAAGTTTCGACGTTACGTCATAACTGTAGTAATTGCAATAGCGTATAAGCTCAATCGGCTCGCCGTTCTGTTTGTGTAGTTGAGCAAGCAGCTTGTCTGTAAACTCCTCAAGGAGTATACAAAAGGTATAAGGCCCCACAATTATCAATGAACAGTATCTTGTATGCTGATTACTGAACTCACAATCTTTCATACCGTTATCTCAAACCCCACGCCGCTGACGATGGAAAGCTTTGTCTCTGTTCAGATGAAAAGACTTTCCATGTCGTAGAAAGGTCGCCTGGTTATCAAGAAAGAAAGCTCCAAAAGCGGCTGTCTGGCGCTTGGGTCGTAAATTGAAATTTCTTGAGACCTGTTACCATGGTTGATCAGCCGCCAATTCGACGGACGAACCCTCGTAGCAAATGATCAAAGACGACTGCATTGTTAACGCTATCAGAAATACGTTGCATATCTGTTCTCATATAATCACCATACTCCTTGCGGAGACGCTGTTGTACGCGATTTCAATGCCACCTGGAATCCCAAGCCTGTTTGACGGTCCAAATTTCGACAATTTCGCACTGGATGGTCCTGGGAAATACCTGAGCGGGTGCCAGAATGCACTGTATAGCAAGATCCATAAACAGAGGGTTTTCCAAAAGTCTATATGTAGGTAATATAGGCTATTAAGTAGTGCTAGACATATCTCGAACCTAAATTAATCACGGCCGAATCGATGCCCCTGGAACTAGTCAGCTCTCATGCACTCCGTAGACTACACCTATCAAGACCATTCTCACGAATTCGAAGTAAGAAACGATCCGCATAGCTAAAGAAGGTTCTGAAATCGCAGCTTTCACGCCAATTGGCATCGGGCAGCGGCTAGTTAACCATCCGTCCATATGGCGACAATTCTCTTCCTAGCATTTGATACATCCGCACGTATCATATAATTGGTGTTCGATCTCGAAAGAAAACTCTATACAGGATCTTTTCTAGAGCTTACGGATTTTCCTGTCAGCATTGGTATACAGAATTCCCTACTCTCTGTGACTCGTCGTGAATTTTTAGGTGGGGCTATATCCATGAGAAAGCAGCCGGGATAGCAGCATTCATATTTTGATCAGTAGACCAGTCGCATGTTACATGCATAAGTACTTAACCTGACCTGGCTTTGCTTCCTTCAAGTACATGCCAACCGAAACGAGTCGTTGGTGACCCGAAACTTGCTGGGCTTCTCGGATCCCTTTGGACGCTCTTCACTGATGCAGGGCATACTGCCACCGCCCGAAGGCGTGATAACAGACTTTGTTGGCACAAGATCAGCTCTACAGCAACAGATACTGGCTTCATATAGCGCAATTACCGCGATTCCAACGGTTTTCCTAGGTCTTTGATTGTATACACGCATCTTTCTCGATCGCAATCCAGGTTTTGATGATTTAGTCGTTTTCTTTAGTTGTCTAGGATGCATTGCTTGGTTTGCTATAGTTGTCGTTGGGCCTTGCGATCCAAATAATCATACGGACGGGCAGTGTTTGAAATATCTTAACCTTTTTATGGCCATCAGTAAGGGCATCATTCTAAGTACTGCACTCAACTATACTAATTGCCTGCATTCAATACTCTCACGAATTTCTTCGTCATTCTATTGCTGCCTCCAATGTTACACGCTCTTCAGCTACGTATGAAGCAAAACGTTCTTCTGGGTGTAGTGTTTATGTTAGGATCGGGAGAAAATTTTAAACATAACCTGTCATACTAGAGTCTTGACTAGTCAAGCGGGAAATCTAGGGTCATCATCGTCGCTATTGTCAAAATCATTTACTTGTACAATCTCATCGGCAATCCGGATATTACGTTTTACTAAGCCTCGGCTTGTATCTTCTCTAAAGTTGAGTTGAATGTAGGGATCATCCGTGCGTCAGTGGCCACATTGAAGCCTTTCGTTTTTAGACACATGTCTTTCTTGTTGTCTTTGTCCGGAAATAGTGAAAGATCATAATCTAAGGGTTGGGCTTTAAGTTGGCTAAGACCATCTCGAGGTCAAAACAAGGGTTACCCATTGGGCAGTCTGGATAATCATAAGGCGAAGCGGGTAAAGAAAAGGGGGGTCTAGTATTCAAGTTTCGAATCAATATTTGTAACTTCGACAGAACAACCGTTGAAGAACGGTGATGGGACTGAGAGAATTACCGTACCCGATATAAGGAAGGACATATGATGGAAGAGACATAGTCTACCGTGCTCTACTGCCATGCGCGTGTGGCCCTGTAAAAACAATACTCAAAACAGAGTCGTGGAGGCGCACTAAAAGCGATCATTGTACATATTATATCGTAGGGTTAGACTGATTAGACTTAGGCTTCCCCAGCCCTGCTTAACCGGTATCCAACAGTAAAGGACCTCAGGGCGTTTCTGAACATGTCTCTACCGGATTCGGGTTACGGCAGCCCGGTAGTAGGCAGTAACAATGGGCTGGAAGCAGTTCATAAGGTTACGAATACCCTGAAGATCGATTCTGCGGATAGGAGAGCTTTCTCGAATTCTAAGTTTGCGCTAGCACTACAGATCATTACAGAAGACGGTGGTATTCAAGTAAATGAGCTTGGTGACAACACTAAACTTGCTGATTGAGGAGTCGATTCGCTCTTACCACTCATCATCACCAGTCGTTTTCACAGCAAGCTTGACCTCAAGATGGAGAGTGAATCATTGTTCTTGGAGCATCCAACAGTGGGTGACCTGAGAAAAGCGTTGTCAGCAAAGTCGCCAAACAGCATAACTGTGAAATCTGCTGCGCATGAAGTAGTAGATAAGATAGTATTGCAGCCTGATGCTAGGAAGAGAGAGGATGAGAATGCAACTAACGCAAGTAAACCGGAAACCGGTCGCATGCACAAAACAGCCGATGATGAATCGCATGCTATACTCGAAACGCGAAAGCAAGCCGTAAAAGATTTGGTCAAGGGATTTGTACCTGAATTCTCTGCACCGTCATCGGACGAAAACGCGCCGCAAACAGTTGACAGAGAGAAGGCCAAGCTGGCGACCGGCGGGATTGGAAGCCTTGGGGGCCATCTCGTGTACCATCTTGCTCAGCAGGCTAAAGTTCGAACCTTCGTCTGTGTGAATCGTAGGCATAGCGATGGTTCCATGTAACGCCAGATTCAGGCGATTTGTAGCAAAGGTATACGTTTCCTGATGCTCTGAAGCACAGATTGCTGGTTCTCAGGGCCGACTCTACTTCTTCCCGACTAGGTCTGAAACAAAAACAACATTATGAACTCGCCGTCTCTGTCATTCACCTCATCCATCAGGCTTGGCCGATGAGTGCGACACGTGCGTTGTCGGGGTTCAAGGCACAGATCCAGGCCATGCGCAATTTGATCGACTTTGCCCGTAGTAATGCGGCATCACGCCACCGTAAGGACTTCAGATTCAGCTTCGAGATGGTGTCCTCTATTGGCGTAGTTGGCTTGTATGATAAGGAAAAGAACGCAGCCAAGACTTTAATACAAGAGGCACGAGCAAATATTGATTCAGTCCTACCAAACGGCTGTAGTGAAGCAAAGTGGGGATGTGAACTTATGCTCGATCACACGCTTCACCTGCACCCTGACCGCCTCCGCACTATGACAGCCCACCTAGTCCGAATTGCGGGATCAGAGACAATCAGGTACTGAGGCCCTGTGGAGTTTTTCAGCTTCTTGGTCAAGTCATCATGCACCCTGAACGCACTACGCGATTTCGATAGCGAATTGTATTGGACACATGCCAATGACGTCGCAAGCGCACTTGCAGATTTGGTACTTGTGAACAAAAGCCCACATCCTATCTGTCACGTCGACAATTCCGAGGGCCAGTCATGGGAAGAAACGAATGGTTGTTTGCAAGCCGCACTGAAGATCCCAAATCTGATACCTTTTCACGAATGGCTGGAACGCGTGCGCCAGGCACCGCAAAAAGACAATCCTGCGCTTTTGCTATCGAAATTTTTGGAGCCTAATTGTCTCCACATATCATGCGACGGCTTGATCTTGGACGTCTCAAGGACGCTCGACCATTCATCATCCCTCAAGGAAGTTGGTCCAGTATCCAACTAGGTTATGAGAAAGTATGTACATATCTGGAAGGAGATTGGATTTCTCGATACCACGGAAGAAGATTGAAAGAATTTCGAGAAGAAGAGGTTGGCACTTTGGGCTTAGCGAGCAGAAGGTCGTATTGCAGGACTAGAAGAGGTTGTTATTTCACTAAGCCTATAGTATAGTAGGAACTATGCCACAATAATCGAGAGAGAACCGCCAGATTAGCATATATCTGGTCTTCTGGCTAATGGTTCACATTTAATATTTCTATCCGTGCGTTCATTGACAACGTTTTAACATATTGGAATGTCGTAGTCAGTGGTGGAGACGTACTGCAGCCTGATTTCTCTGTATTCTAAAAACCCTGCATAGTTCAAACGGAGAGCTCATTTTTGGGGGATGATTCGAAGAGGAATGACTGAATTAGAGATTCTACTGCGCTAAACTAATAAAGTACAACGACCGGTTTTTTCTTCTTACTCTTTGAATTTCTCCATGTAGATTTCTTAATCTCTGAGGGGTTGGTATATTCTTGAGAACATAACATTCCGCAACGCTCACCTCAGCTTCTACCTACGGGATAGAAGCACCCTTAGGCGACTGAATCCTTTATTGCGTGCAACACTACTATGAGTTATTTTATATTGTAAATAAGGTTAGAGTAGGTATATAGTGAAACATAGATCAACTTTTTATACTTCGTACGGATCGGTTTGCCAACAACACCAAAGACACAATCTGGCCGGACTACCCGTCCTAAACAGCGTCAAAAATTAATTGATCGATTCTTCCGCTTACTGGACATCCAAGTTTCCAACGTGGGGATATCCTCGCTGATGAAAGCTTCGCATCCGATGGCCGTGCGCAATTTGGCGGCTATGTATTTATGGGGACTGAGGGTACGTACAAATCTAACAACTTAGCACTATGTCATGTAACAATCATTGCGCGAACTCTAATTTCTTCTTAGTTAACACTAAGCCTAACAACAAAGAAATTTCAAAAAGCAAAGACAACGTCTGGGCCGCATTCGATGCACGAAGACACGCCGCCTTGAAGGGGTACTCATCGAACCCGGACGCAAACAACCCGCTCTTTATTGCTTTGGTCGCGATGGATCTCAAAGACGGCGAACACGCCGAGGTCAAATTCGTAGGGCGTCTTGAATTCCAAAACTCACAAAATGTCAACACGAAGATTAAATCGTATAGGGTATGGGTGGTACGTCAAGAAAAGTCTCACGGAAATTTCCGTCGCGACATCAGGATTAGAGCCGAAAGATCTACTAACTTGAAGATTTTGGGCCTCTGTTCTACTCATCAAAGCCCTGAGCACAAATAAAGCGTTTGAGGGGTCTTAAAAAGCCAACACCATAGCGCCCTATCAGGTTGGATTATGTAGCAGGCAGAGAGTGGATTTTTAGTCCGCGTTTCTAACGAAACTACGTGCTTTTATTCGGAAAACTCTAGTCCATCTTGAGCTAGAATTATGGATAAAGATATACTATACTATAGATGACAACACTAAGAGATTAATCTACTTATATTATGTACAATACTCCGAACTAAAGCAAGAAGGCCAACCATGGGGACTCCGCCGGCACGGAAGCTACAGTCACGTGCATAGAGCATATAGTCCTCATCTGAACTTTAAGTAGCTCCTCAAAGATCTATGTCAGTTCACTCCAAACAACAGTATTTTGTTACATATCCGCGAAACACCTCATACTGGGCTGAGTAGTACAGGATACCAGCCAAGGCGCTACACCCCGTCAGCAGATCATGTGGCAGATGGATAGTATGCGTATGCCAATCATCGGATACGGAGAGAAACCTCGTTCTATCCCTACCCTACCTTATCACAAATCCAGGCTGGTGCGGTATGTCAGCATCTACGCACCCATCGAACCGAACAGCTAAACACTAGAGTATGCACCGAGTAGTTAGTAGATAGAGCTCCTACGCACCGCCATTGGGTGCATGCAAAGCAATGGAACTGGGCTTGTTTCAAGCCGTTCGTTCCGGCGTCTTGGTAGTAAGCCATTCGCCCCCCCAAAGTTCCAGGGGTAAACCCCACACCCACATAACCCATACCCACATCCACTCAAAGTTCACACATGGGTTTCCCGCGACCGCACCTTTCGTGCGTTTTGGGGGCCGCAACGTCATTTGACGGGGCTGCCGGGAGAAAGAGGCTGTGCTGACAAGCGCTCAGACCGATCACCCCTCCCTGCTTGCTCCCCGAAGGGGAAGGTGTCGTCTTTTGGTTTCTTACTTACCTCTCTTTCTTCCACACGTCCCTTGATTTTGGTCGGGGTTCGCTCGCTCGCTCGGTCCCGTACTTTTTGCTAATTCTTCGACTGTGAGTATTTTTTTTTATTTTTCTTTGGGAGAGGGAGATCTTTTGCTGCAGCTCAAAAGGGGCCGACAACGCTGGTGGGGATACAGGTATAACTCGCGGACCCTGGTTCTCTTGTTCAGCTCTCTTTCAGCTGGCAACCTTACCCACAGAGTCTCGAGGAAATTTCAGCCTGATGGATTAGAAATTCCTTGTGTCAAAGTTCCGATCATTTCCGTTGACACTTTTCAATTTCTTGTGCCTCCTAAAGGTTGCATCTTTATTTGTTGCTCCCGGGGCTTTCGTTTTGGGCTTCCCTTGGATTCACGCGTAGCACGGTTGACAAGACGCGTCGGGCTCGAGTGGATAATTTGCTGAATCGACACCCGGATTAAGTACGGGATTCTGTGCTTGGAAGAACCACACGACGGGTTGAAAAAAACAGTAACCAAAACGGTGGTTACAGAGAGGTCGTGTGTGGGATACCGATACGAACGATAAACATACGCATAAGAAACCATGCACACATCACTACCAACATGGCTCGCTCTGTCCGCGGCGATAATACCCAGCGCAACGGCGTTTTACCCATACCACTACGACAGTAGTAGCACTTCCTCATCGCCTTCCCCACGGTCGCAACGGCTCTCTCGATCCCCGAAGGAAAGCACGGCGCGTGGCATCACGCTTCCTCTGCGCCGAATCGCCACGGGTCTGCATTCCCGGCAGAGCAATGTATACAACATAGTCAACTCGAAGGACCCGAGCCAAGAGAAGAGTGTGGCCATAGACCAAGATGGCAAGGATCTCAGCTACATGGTCGCCGTGACCTTTGGTGACAGCAAGGAGGAATACCACATGCTGCTCGATTCCGCGGCTAGCAACACGTGGGTCATGAGCCAAGACTGTAAGAGCGAAGCATGTAAAACGCATGCTTTGTTCGGCAAGGGCGATTCGAGCACACTCAAGGTACGTTAGGCTACCTTGTCTACCCAGGAGAGAGCATTAGCAATTTACAGGCCAAAACTAACACATCACACTCCCAGCCCGACACCAAGCCATTCAGCATCACCTACGGCACCGGCTCCTCGAGCGGCATCCTCGCCTCAGACACAATCCACATCGGCACCTCGCTCTCCTCCCCCTTAACCTTTGGCCTCGCCACCAATGTCTCCTCGGAATTCCGCGCCTACCCCATGGACGGCATCCTGGGCATCGGGCGCGGCGGTGCAGCTAGCGACGATGAAACCGCCACGCCACAAATCATGGACGTCCTCTCGTCGAACCGCCTCATTGCCGCAAAACTCTACGGCATTCACCTGAGCCGCGCGAAAGACGGGCTGCAAGATGGCGCGCTGGACATTGGACATATCGACGAAAGCCGATTCTCCGGCGACATGAATTACCTGGACTGTGTAGAGAACGACACGGGGTTCTGGGAAATCCCGCTGCAAGGGGCGAGTGTAGATGGCACAGACGCTCTATCTTCTGCTCCCAACAACGGAGACAGAACGGCAATCATGGACACGGGCACCTCGTTCATCCTCATCCCAGAGCCGGATGCCCAAGCCATGCACTCGTCCATCAAGGACCACACGCAGAGCGGGGAAACCTTCTTCGTCCCCTGCGACACGAAAACCCAGCTAGCCTTGTCGTTCAACAAGGTCGCATACAACATCTCGACTCAAGATTGGATCGGGGAGAAGGTAGAGGCCCAGGGCGGACTGTGCAGGAGCAACATCATCGGACGGCAGACGTTCAAGGCGAATCAGTGGCTGGTGGGCGACGTGTTTATGAAGAATGTGTATTCGGTTTTTGATTTTGACAAGGCGAGGGTGGGGTTGGGAGTGGTCAAGGGCGAGGAGAAGGAGGCTGGAGAGCAGAGTGCAACGTCTTCCGGTGCGTCTTTACCCATCTAGACGAGTCTGGTAGACACGTCTTGCTAACGTGCATGTCTTTTTTTTCTAGGCGCCCAATCTTCCGTCTCCCAAACAGCTTCTGGCAGTGCTTCGGCACCCACTTCGACTGCTGTGGCGGACAACATGGCTCAGGGTCAGCAGGGCAGCAGTGCTGCGCGTCGTCGTTTTTCGTCACCATCTGGCCTCGTCTCCGTCGTAGCCTTTGCCGCTCTTTTATTGTTTCTATAATGAACTTTTCATGGGGCGACGGGGCGTTTTTTTTTCTTCTTCTTCCCCTTCTTCTTCCTCTTCCTCTCCTATAGTTGTGGTATTTCAGAGAGAGAAAATTACACGAGCAGGGGCTACCTATCTGTACCTATACATGAATTATTTATCAAGAAGAACAAGTACAGGGAGGGGAGAGAGAGAGAGAGAGAGAGAAGAAAAGAATCATGACAAAATCCGGGGCACTGTTCCAGCTCTGACTGGTGTCGCTGGTGCCGCTGTCACTTGTCACTACTGTCACTACTGTCACCTTGTCATAGCCTCGTGACTGGTAGTAGCGCTAGTGGGTAATGCCCATGCCAAGTTCATGCTTTATGGGGGGGGGGGGGGGGGGGGGGGGGGGGGGGGGGGGGGGGGGGGGGGGGGGGGGG